>VZRR01008458.1:0-101574 GCA_013398015.1 Oreocharis arfaki | reverse complement strand
CGGCGGGGCCCAGCGCGGAGCGGGCGGCGGCGGAGCCCCGGAGCGGCCCCGGGTAATGGCGGCCGGCACGGGGCCCGCGCGGACCCGCGCGTGGGGAGGGAGCTGCGGGGCCTCCCGGGGTAACACCCGCGGTGCGGGGAAGGGCCGCGGCTCACGGGGCCTGGGGTGTGCCGGGCCGGGCTCTGCGCAGCCCCCCGGGCCGGGGAGGGGCGCGTTTAACCCGCGCGGGGCACACGGCGCCGGCAGCCCGGGGAACAAACCCGGGCAAGGAACGCATCGAGTTCTGCTCACGGTCACCGGGCGGAACCCGCCTGGTGCTTGGAGATCCAGACTTGATGTGCTCCTCGCCCGCGCGGCTCCTGGGGCTGGCAGCAGGGCCGGGGTGCGGTGACAGTGCTCACAGCCCAGGCCCCCCGCGCCGCCGCCTCGCCGGGAGTGTCCCGGAGAGCGGATCCGTGCGCGCCGGGGCACCCCGAGGTGGGGCAGGCAGCAGCACTCAGCGAGGAACCCACGCCAAAACTTGACACCCCCCCAAAAAAAGGCCTACCAAAAATCCTGTGTTGTGCTGTTCTCAGAATCTCCAGGGATTTTGCTGCAGTAGAACTGCAAACCCCTGGTTTGGTGGGGTGGGGGTGGGTTTTTTTGGCCTTTCAGAAGCCAAAGCGACAAGTTCGTGTTGGGTTAAGATTTGCTTTCTGCTTGATTTCAGGGAATGGTTGCTTAGGAAACTGATGTATAAAGCAACAAAAAGAATGAAAAAAGTTACATTGATGCTGGATAAAGATTGATTATCTTCGTGTCAGTCAAAGACTTAGAGTTCTGTAGAACAGCAGTGAGAGCAAAAAAAAATCACTAGGAAAGTAGCTAATACCAAGATCTTTCCTTCCTTTGTAGAAGGCTGTAATCTCTTCTTGTAGCAATGGCTTAAGAAAAAAAGACAATGTTGAAGACATAATTCTCTATTCCTTTAGTTCCTGGGCGGGCAAAAGACATTCTGGACAGCAGAAACTGTATTTAATTTTTTTTTTTTCTTTAAACGTTGCAACAGCAAACCGGGTAACAAAAGAAAACAATTACGGAGAAGTATATCCGGAGGTATCTGGATACTTAGAAGAAACATTTGTTGCCTTTTGTTTTTGTTTTTTTAAGGAAATGGGTAGTTAATGCCCTGACCATTCATTTTTCTCAGAAAACCTCAAACCTGAACAGAGCTATTACTTGACTTCAACTTTACTTTTAAAAGGAGTTAAATTATGTTAGGTGAGATTTGCAGTAGCTATCCCATACCTCAACAGTAGAAGCTGTCCTCTTTGAAAATACAGTTTCTTATTTTACATGGCAAGATACACAATTTTATGTTCCCATTAGGCTGTTCCAGCAGTAACTGCAGTGACAAAGTTATTTGCTCTAAGCTCCAAGTTCAGGTTCAACCTAACAGTCGTGGTTTAAAAACCAAGGCTGTTTCCAAACAAGTGCTGGCAAAGCTTTGGTTTGGTTTTGGTTTGGGTGGGTATTTTTTTTTTTTGCTTGGGGGTTACTGGCTTTTCTAAGTGACAGTAATGGTTTTCTTGCTTTCTATGGACAAAATACACATTTTCCAGATGTAAACAGAAAAATACTGACTCAACATAACATAAAAGTGCTCAAGAAAAGCAAATAACCTTTTTGTTTGACTTTTAAGTGACGAACAGATTGAGTTTTGAGGGTTCTGTTGAGAAACTAAAAAGCGTTTTACCCTGACCCACAAGGAGCTTCATTCTCCCAATGTCTTTGGACTTCCAAACGAAGAGCCTTTCAATAACAGTGTCACAAATGCGTCTTAATTATATTTTCGGTGTCAGCAGGTGCTAGGCTGGGTAGTGAACGTAACCCTTGCTTTGTTTCCCAGCTTTGCCCGGTTGGAGGCAGCGATGGAACGGTTTGGGGTGAAGTCGGCTCCGTCGCGGAACCGCTCCAAGACCGCTCTGTACGTGACCCCCCAGGACCGCGTGACGGAGTTCGGCAGCGAGCTGCACGAGGACGGGGGGAAGCTCTTCTGCACCTCCTGCAACGTGGTGCTCAACCACGTCCGCAAGTCCGCCATCAACGACCACCTCAAGTCCAAAACGCACACCAAGAGGAAGGCGGAGTTTGAGGAGCAGAACGTCAGGAAGAAGCAAAGGACTCTGACTGCCTCCCTCCAGTGCAACAGCACTGCCCAGACAGAGAAAAGCAGTGTGATCCAGGACTTTGTGAAAATGTGCCTGGAAGCCAATATCCCCCTGGAGAAGGCCGATCACCCCTCTGTGCGAGCCTTCCTGTCCCGCTACGTTAAGAACGGCAGCTCCATACCCAAGTCGGAGCAGCTGAGGAAAGCTTATCTCCCTGATGGCTATGACAATGAGAACCAGCTCATCAACACTGAAGACCGTTGAGAAGAGAACTGTTTTCATCCTTGTTGTGAAGTTTTACATATTGATGGTGTGGTTTATTTTTATATTCATGCATATATACAGTGTTACATATTGATTTTACAAGCTATTTTGTATTCTTGTAGAAATGACAATCTACTCCTGAACTTAGTGGTGTGCCACAGATTGTTGCTAACCCTGCTGTGGACTTCAGAGCTACACTGATGTAGAGCCCGTGGGGAATGTAGGGGAGCATCCCTGGCATACACCTGATCACTGTTCAGTCCAGCTGTAACTGAGGCTGAGAAAAAGGCACTTGAATGGAGGACCCCACTTCACAGTGCAACCAAGAAGACGGTGTGGTAGCGATTGCTAATCATGGCAGTGGATTGCTTTGTCCAGTATCCTGTCCCTGAGTGACCAAGAAGAGGTGCTGCACCTGTGAAATGCAAGAAGCTCTAGGATGGTTAGTTAAAATATCACTGCTGTCTTGGGGAAGGACTGTTGCAACTTTCTGCTCGAGCTTGGTTTACGTTTTGAAAAGGAAACATTTTCCTTCTAGAACACTCTTACGCTGTTTGGTGCAACTGTGGATGTATTCATTATCCAGCTTAACCTGCCAGTCTCTTGTACTGACCTCTGAACTCCACTGTTCTCATAAGGCTGGGAGTTCTGCAGGTTTGCCATGTCTGCTTTTCTAAAATCATTGTTCCCTTGTCTGATTTCACATGCCCCCTTCCATTTCAGTGCCAATATTTCAAAGCTGAGTAGACAAACCAGTACCTGAGTGTGGTCTGCAGTGCAGCTGCTGTCAAGTGAAACATGCTGGACCAAGTTCTTTGCAGAGAGGATTAATGCCTTTTTCCTACTAGCAGGACTAAGCTAAATCTAAATTGGGGATGACAGGCACTAAACTGAGGAGTTGGGAAGGATTTTCATTGTGCACAGGAGAAGAGGCTGCTCCATCTTTCCCTGAAGGTCCTTTACACCTCTGGCCTTGTCATCAGCCTTTCAGTCAAGGGAGGTAAAGGGATTAAAATGGTTTTTGAAGCAGTTACTGCAAAGGCCTTTCAGTACTTGTAAGCACAAGTAGGAAGGCATATACACTTTGAACTTATACTGGAATGACAGACCTGGGCTGTATTTCTTACTCTGTGCCATGGCCACATCTATTGGACTGGCAAAAAGTAAAGTGGGAAATTGAAGGATTTCAATAAAGTTACCCTCTCCAAAAAGCTAGTAAACTCTTACTGAGCTATTCCAAATTATGATGCCAAATAGTTCACCTCGTGCAAGTGTTCTACGAAAGTTTTGAAGGAAATGAGGGAGTGTTGTGCGAAGTGCTGGAATACAACTGACCTCTGCCTGCTCTAGATCTCCTGGAGATGCTCTGGGTTCAGAGAGGTGCCAAGCATCTCCTGGGAGCACAGGAATCCTCCTTCTCACTGGGTAAAATGGCATAAGAATGCTTTAACTCCCGAGGGTGGGGCCAGTTGTCCAGCTTCCTTTCCCCAGTAGAGTTTCACAGCAGTTTATTTACACCAATACCAACGAATTGCTGGAAAGAGACAAAATAACCAGATTATTTTAGGTTTGGAGCTATTTCCCCAGCTCTATCTAGAGCAGTCTCCTTTGCTGGGCTGAGTGAGACTTACATACTCAGTAACAACTGTTTTTTTGTGCAATTAGCTCTGCAGAAATGCACTTGTGTTCCACGTCCTGCAGCCTCCTGCTATGAAACCCGCTGGAATAAATGGACAAAGCTAAAAAGCAGAAAGCTTCTTACCCATGTGCACCAGTCCCAGGGTGCTCAGCCCACTGCTGGTCTAGGACTTCAGACAGAAATAACAGTAGCAATTTTTTAATCTAATCCTAGAGATCAAGATATGCCTTCCTAAATATCTTTTTTTATTGCACAAGCTTGGGTTTAGCTTCAAATCCTTAACTGCCTTGGGCTAGAACTGTTTAATAAATCTTCTGAAGCCAAGTGAAAGGTTAACTGCCAATAGCCTTTTCTGTCCTGACAAGAATTGAAAGTATTTTCTCACAGCTGCTGGTTCCTTACAGTGAAACAACGTCCTTGCTTTAATTTTTTAATCTTTTTTTGAAACCTTAGCAGTGCTATCTTAGAATTGAAGCAAATAGAAAATAATGGGATACTGAGAAAACACATGCAGCTAGAGAAATGGGATGATTAAAAGGTAGGAATTTGGGCTAGTTCAGTTTTTGCTAACATGTGATTTTCCAGGCTGCACCCATATCGATTTTATATAGAATTGGATGCTGTATGTTCTTCCCTTGACTGACAAACTGACAGACATTTTGAAATGCTTCATGGGAACATTAAATAGGCTCTCGCATAACTAAAAGAAAAAATCAAGTTACTTTCAGATTTACAGTTTTACATAAAAATAAAAAAGTTGGCAAGTGTAATGAACTCACTTTGCAGGACACTGCTGTCTTAATAATAGGATGTTTTCATTTTAAAATGAAGCTACAACACTTTTTCAAGCCTTTTTGGAAATCAAGATGTTGATCCATCACAACAAACATTAATAATGGAGTAAAACTATGAAAAAGAAAGCACTTCCATGTAATCTAGAAAGAATAATGAGTAACTTTAGAATAGTGAACATAACCCAAATCATCTTTTAGAGAAAATAAGAGTAAGTGGTTGCATTCTGTCATGAAACAGAATGCAAACACTCAAATTCAGAGCATCGTTTTGCCAGTATGGCTGCAGTTGGATAAAACAACTTTCTTTTAACTGCTGTTGTTCTCAGGGAAGATTTACAGCAGAAGTTTTCTCATCCATCTAAAGCTAAGTAATAACTAAATCCTAATTTAGAGGCTGTGGTGAAGTTGTTTGAACAGTCACCATAGGGGTTTTAATTTCTCGTGCAAGAATATATTTCCTGTAAAGAAGAAAACTCTCAGAAGTAAAAGGAGGATGGTAACAATGTCTGCTTTTCACTTTACATCCATATGGAGGGACAAGCTATAAGGGATACTTCCTGCCAGGCGGTTTTATGAATATATTTGAACTCTAAATGCAATATAAAGAAAAAATTAAAAGAAGAAATATTTTCTCCTCTGACTACTACTTAAATTAATTTAGCCAAATTACCTAAAATTACTCCCAGGTGTTTTTCTCAAAACAACACTTGCAAAGAGTAAAATACAAACAGGAGCATTCTCTGTTGGGTCACTCCTTACATGGACACACCATGATAGTTTCAGCTTGCAAGTTCTTGAAAAAACATGAGCAAGCTTCAAAATCTTTAATCATTTTGAAGCTTGTAATTTGGCAGGTCCCATGGGAAGGTGAAGCATTCAGCATAATGAAAGGGAAATCTGTTTTTCAACAGAGAGAGAAACTTGTTCTGCACAGTATGGGATATTCTCATGATAGAAGGGCTGTTTTGAGCCAGAGCCCCTTTTAGCAATTCTGCTGAGCTGAAGAGTGAGGTGCTCCCTGTTAGGTTTTACAGCATAATGAGCTGGTTTTCAGGAAAAATGAAAAAAAAAAAAGCTGCAAGTGTGGCAAGGATAATCTCTATTTATATTTACATATAAAGAGAGGCAAGGCTCACTGTTGTTGCATTCACATTGTACTCACTGCTACTTACCCTGTGTAATTTGAGTGCTTGTTGTCTTTGTACAATTTTGAAGTCGTGTCTAACTTTCAAAATATTTTTATTTTAACAAAGCTCCTCACTGTAATAGTGCTATTAGAGTTTAGTCTGTTTTGGTCTAATGGAGATGCTTTATTTTTGTTTTGGTGGTAGGGATGTTTTGTTGATGGTGAGTGCCCACAGAAATGGTTTTATTTAAAAAGAAAGTCATGAGTTTAAGATTAGATACTAGAGTGAGGCTGAAGATACCTGGGTCCTGCAGTGCCACAAGACTTCCTGTAGGAACAGTAAGACCAGAGTAAGTGATTTAAGTTTTTATATTAAAACAATACTGAAGAGAAATACTTTACATTGTAAAGTTTTCACTTGGTAATGAAAAAACGGTCTCTTTAAAAAAAAATAAAGGTATTCCTTTTTTATAGAATTGATGCATGATCTCTTATTTTACCAATCAAGTGGATCAAGAACATGGGGTAGTTCACACACAGTAGTGTAATATAAGACAGAAGAAATGGATGAGGACAGGAAAATTAAGGAGCTGCTGTTGTAGCTTAAGGTCGTATCAAATATTGAAGCAGTTGGTTGATTTATCTGTGCAATGACACTGAAGTCTGTTTCAGGACTGGTTGTACTTCTGTTTCCTGTCAATTCCTGATTCTCTTCATGGTGACAGAAATTCCCTAAGGATGCCTTCTGCTGTGAGTGAACACCAGCTGAAATGATCGTTGTACATTTTCACACTGCAGTAAACGATTTGTGGGTACAGGTTCTTGCAGCTGTCCAAAGCCTCAGATCTTTTCAGGAAGGGCTTCTGCAATGTAGAAGAATCCAAAAAGGTCACAGTTTGATCCCTCTCCCTTGGGGACTTCATGAAAATTGAGCAAATAGCATCAACCCATCAAAAATTATCATCAAGTGTGGGTTTGATTGTTTACACTTTTATTTTCCTGAATTCTGACCTGTCTTGACATCTCACGATGGATCAATGATAAATTCAGGCAATTCTCTTGACTGATGAATTTATGAATCATTACTTTCTCATTTTCAGTCATTTCCAAGTCACAGCACATTAAGATCAAGTGCTTTTTGTTGTGAAATGGAAAAGCAGAATAGAAATAAACATACCCTTTGTAAAGTTCTCTTGTGTGGACAATTCCTGTATGAAACAGCATGTGCACGCTTGCAAAATCAACGTATCAGTAAGGACTTGTGTGGAAGCTGATGCACAACCAGGTGAAGCAAATATTTAAGGTTTAGTAATTAGGCCATGCTAAATTCTTATGGTGACATTTTACTTTTTTAACTGAATCAAAGCAGTTCAACTCATATCCAGGATGCAGTAGCATCAAGCAGACATAACTTTTAGGCCATAGTGATACTGATAATTACGTTTGACATTTGTTATTTGCATAGGCTGGAGGAGAGAGGATCTGTGGCATTTTTTCTTTTTCTCATCCCACCACTTTTTTTACAAGGGGTTTGGGATTTGTGGGTCATGTGGTGGCAGAGGCCACCTTTCTGATATCCAAAAGCAGGGAGCACATCTCAGGTAGAAGCAGAAGGTGCAGGCTGTGAGATGAGATACAGAGAGCTACTGCAGCTCAGTGCAGAGATATTGTTCAGTAGTTCTGTTCAGAGCTGGAAGAAAAGTAATTGGGAGCCTCAGAGGTTTTTAGGGAGGGGGATTGTATATTGGTTTGCCTCGAGTGGTTTTTTAATCTGCCCTCCAGTGTACAAAATAGCTCTCAAATTCAGCATTGGATTTCACCGCAGTAATTGAGACCTTCTCACCTTAATTCTTCTATAATTAGCTTGAAATTGCTTCCTCTCTCCTCTTATTTCTGAAGCCTGTCATTACCTCAAGACAAATCCAACAGCTACAATACCCACGGTTGCACTTAGGGAAGTGCAAACCCCTGAGTGGAGCCTTTACCAGCTCTGGACTGAACGAACTGACCCCCCTTGTGAGTGCAGCCAAGCTCAACCTACAATTCAGAACCTGGCTCCAGACGTGTGCTTTGCTTTAACAAGGCTCAGCTCATCTCCTGACACTGAAAACGCTGAGGGAAAAGCAGGGAGATGCAGAGAATCCCATGTTCTGAAGGAGGAAAGGACTTGTATTGAAATGAAGGAGCTGATCCCTCTTTTAACAGGAAATTACAGGAATAAGGCCTGGAATGGGCTGCAGGGGCCACCTTGGCTGGTGCAGCAACAAATCCTGAGAGCTCTCTGATCACCCAGGCAAGGAGCTGATGGGACACTGAAACGCTGCTGCTCCTTTAAGGCACTAAAACCTCCTTCATGCAGTGTTAAAAGGTAATTTTCAGCAGACTTCCTGGAGCCCACCCTCAGAATGCTCTGTCTCACTCTGTGGTTTCCTGCAAACAGGAAAAACGCAGCCCCAAAATAGAGCTTTGGTCTTGTCAGAAGGAAAAACTGAGGTGGAACAGAAAGAACATTGCATGGATTATGGCTGGGATTTTTTCTTTTCATTTGCATTCAGTAAAGTAGCAACAGGCATGACAAAGGGGATTGAATCAGATAAAGAAAGCTTCTATTTATAGCAATCCTCAGGTCTGAATTTCACCCTGTATTTTTGGAGCCTCTTCCTCCAAAATAATAGCATCCAGCACAGAGAACTGTGCTAGTTGTTGTGTTTAAATTGAATTAGTTCTTTAAAGTCAATCGCACTGAATGAGGTTTTTTCAAAACCTGGGGGCTGTTAGGGTTCAGCAAAGAAGTTACTGAGTTAATACAGACAGTGCAAATCAGTGCCCAGAAAAAGGTGACATTTTTTCTGCTACTTCCCTTTACCAATTTAGGATTAGGACTCTCATTCCTTCCTTTGACAAATATTTATTTTATATTTATGTAGTATTCACTATCCCTTGAAAGATGCTTTTAAAGCAAAACTAGACTCTTGCAGTGTCTCAAATCCATGAACTGAGTAAAAAACAAAATTAAAAAATCTAAATTACCACTTGGGAGATTGAAAAGATCTCATTTGTATCTTAATGATATCGTAAAATAGAATGGCTCAAGGTGGTAATTAAGTGTCAACAAGAGAATAACTTCCCTGAATAACCAATTTTTCTCTCTGAGCTCGCTGTGGATGCAGCCACCAGGTGTCTTCACTGCACAAAAATGCAATTTGTGGAAGGAGTGTTTTGGCTCAAGTGGAGCCCTGCTGTCTGTGCAGTTACACCCAAGGACTTTTCTTCCATAAATATTTTCCATTTAGGCTGGACTGGAATTTTTGTCAGCTTTTTCAGTTCCTCACAAACATCAGTACCATTCTCCTAATCATCATGCACTCCAGCCAAACACAAAAATTTTGATAGAAAAAAGAAATCCAAACACAACATTTCAGAAAGTTGTTCCATTGTGTTCTCCAAAATATTGCTCTGGGGAAAAAGTCCTGATAATTTAGACTTTGGTAAGTATTTGCATTTTAAGCAGAAGTGATAATTGCTATATGCAAAATTCCTGTTTGACTTCAGTTTGGTTCTAACTTTATGAAGAAACTTCGCATGGGCAGTTTTTGGGAAGGTTCAGCTAAGTGCTCCAATGTTTTTAAAATATTTAGGAGAAAAAAAATCTTAAGGACATGCTGAAAAAGGAACACACAAAATCCAAATTGCTTGTCCTCATGTTATGAAGATGCTGAGAACAACCAGCAGGAACAATCATCCCTTGAAGTGCAAATTATTGTGTGAATAGTGAATTTTTTTTAAGTTCTTAATTGATTGATGTCGAATTAGAGTCATGCAGAAGCACTGAACAAGTTTAAAATCCTGCTTTGCATCCCTCCTGTCGGCTATCTTGCTTCTTGTAAAATCAAAACCTCACTTGCAGAAGCATCTTTCAAAAAACAAAAAAAGATCTGCAGCTTTGTTCATTGCTCTGTAAGGGTAGCCAGGAGCCAGAGAAGGAAAAAAGATGTTTTTTAAACCCCCATCTTCCCTTTCCACTGGCCAGACAATGAAGGTTTCTCCAGTCAAGCTGATAAAAAGGATATTCCTGTACATTCTTCTGGTAATGCTGGCTCAGAGCAATTATCAAGTTTACAATAAGATGTGGCCTCATAATTAAACCTGTCTGTAGCTATTACACATTACAGGTGGAGAACAGAAACCAAAGCAGTGCTCACTGCACCCTGCAGATAACGGGTCTTATTTTATTACCATAGCAGAGCCTCCTAATTTAATTGAAGAGGATAATGAGAGTAATTGAGAAATATTCAGTAACTGGCGAGCTAAGAACTCCAGCACCTGAGGACCAAATACATTTTGCACCATGGCCAAAGGCTCTTCCTTCAAAGGGTTTGGCAGCAGTTTTTGAATAAGAGGGTCTGCTAATTTGGACTGATGTGAGGAGTACACTTTGCCCAGCATACTCTTAATATTATTTTTATTTTCTTTTGCTTAATGAGATTATTTTGTTTCAAGTTCTTCCTGGCTGCTGTCCTCCAGGAGACATAGGTGTTACTGTGGAAAGGAAGGAAATCCTACCAAAAGGCTTAGAGCTGCTGCAATGGATGCACTCAACTGCTGTTCAAACATCTCAGACATATCCACTGATGAACTGGTCAAGATAACATTGAGAAAGCACTGCTAAGATGACACAAATTACTGCAAATATCAAAATAATGTTTATAGGGGCATCGCAGAGAGAAAAGTCTTGCAAGTCAGTCTCTAGAGAACCATGATGGAAATATTTTCTTTTAATGTATATCCATTTTATCCCTAAGTTTTTCAGACTTGTTTGGGTTTTATTTTAGTCAAAAGTAAGCTGGGAGTTGAAGCCAATTTAAGCTTTGTATGTTGCAAAGCTATCCACAGACAAAACAATGAGAGCCCCAGAAAACCGTCCATTGCACACCAGAAAAACTACATCTGTGTTTCTCTAAAATGGGGGGGGAAAGTGAAGAGGACTAAAAATTAATTCCTATTTGCAAAATTGCATTCCTCAAAAAAATCCCAAAGGTGATATAAATACGTACAATTACTAAAATAAAATTTTCCATCGTTCCATGAGAAGCCTTCTCTGAAGCTCGGGGAAGGTGTTTAATGAGCTGCAGAACTGTTGTGCTCATTGCAAGGGATTGAAGAATTGGGGAATCCTCCTTATTTATCTGCTGCTGGAACATCTTCATATGTTGGATGAGATGAGAAGTTCAGTACCCTGAGTGGTACAGCAGCAAAATATCTGAAAGGTGTGTGAGAACAAGTGAAACAACTCTCAGTTCTGTCTTCACATTTTGCATTGTAAAAAGTGCCACTGTATTTCCACCTGTGCATTGATCCAAACTTCCTCCAAATGCTTTTGTGGTGAACTCTGAGCATCTGTGTGTTTTAACCAGGCTCCTTCTTCTTCTTTGAAGGTCAGAGGGAGATGGAAGACTCCGGTTCTTAACCACGGCCAAAGTGATCCGTGCTGAGAACGCTGATCCTGGGAGAGGAAAAGAACTTTTTAAGCCAACAGAAGGATATCTCAACACTGCTGCTTGTAAACTTGCAGTTGGTTGTGAATGTCGATGGTGTAAAATGACCCTGATTCTGACCAATGTCAGCTGAAGACTACAAATTAAAAGTGATACGTGTGCATGGCATGTAAAAGTGAGACTGTTTGGTGTGTGGGATTGGTTATGACAGAGGACATTATCTCATTATGAACCCATTGATATTTTGTTTCCTAGTTCAGTTTTGGGGTTCATTTCTTTCTTGATGTTTTGCTTGTATGAACAGGTTTCTGCCATTAACAGAGGACAGATTGCATTCACTTCAGTGTTTACCAGCTGACAACTCTGTGTTCAATTTTCTTCATGCCTACTACCTGGCAGGTGAAGAGAAGTTATCAAGACTTCCTAAATCTGAGGATAGTCAGCATCTCTTGTCCTGCTTGCCTGGAAAGTACTCGTGTGCCTTTCAAGCCACTTTTCTTCATTGTTTCCAGAATTTCATCTGTAATGGAAAGTGCAGTGTTTATAAATGAGTTGAAATTGGTTATAATTTCTAAGGTATCTCTCAAGCTGTGAAGCAAAGTTTATACACTGTCCTCTTACTCTTTCAGACGGGAATTTTTATGCAAAATAATCTCCAACCAAGAACAAATAAAGCTCATAATTTATAAACTGAAGTTCAGTGTTTTGCTTGAATTCTGTACGAAGCTAAACCGTAGGAGAAAGTAAAATTTGTAGCACCTTCTCACAAAAGTTGCCTAATAAATCAGGTGTGAAGAATCATCTTGACATTACATGATCACTTGTGGCCATTGAACATTAGATCAGAAGGAACAAATCCAAATCTTTTCTCTACACCTGTAAAATGAAAGACATCACATTTCCAACTAAGCCTTTTAGGTTAACATCACCATTCTCTTCCATATGAAAGAACGGGCCTGGCTTCATTAATTAGTTCAGACTTAATTAATTCACCTTTCAGACTTGGAACTGAACTTTTGCAGAGCTGCTGGCGTCCTACATAATTTCATTTTCCAAACCAGCTTGGGGAGCTCTTAGTTTTGATAAATTTGCTTGCATTTTGGGTCTAGCTGTGATCAACATTTTGATTTATACCATGCTAAACCTGGTTTGGCACATTTCAATATCCTAGGACAGTGATCACCTGGATTATTTTCTTTAATTGTGACCAAGTAGAATAAACCTCCTGGTGAAAGCAAGTCTGGTACTAATGGGAAAACTCTATCCATCACTTCTCTGCCCTGTTTGCCACCAGCCCAGGACGCCTCTATTCCATGGCTTTTCACCTAGCAAGAAGGAAAGCAGAGATTGTCATAATACTGAATGACAGAACTGTCACAGCAAGTGACAGTAGCAATTCCATTTTTACTGTGTATTTCAATTTTTTCCTACCTCTTCAGAAGGTGTTACCACATATGGTGGATTAAACAGCAGTAGATCAACCTTCCCATTTAATCTTGGAGATAATCCTTTGACCTGTAGGTGAAATTGATGATTCTTTCATGTGAGGTTTCTTTTTGGAAGCATGAAGAATGCAAATATTTTGTAAAAATACAGTTGCACAGTGCAGATGGCCAGCCATTTAAAATAAACATGCATATTCAGGGTTAAAGAGATGAGAAAGTTATCTTTTCTCCATATCAAATGTTGTGAGAAATCAAAAGTAACAATAAACATAAGTTCTGATTAAATTAGAAAAGGCTGAGAACCAAGAACTGCATAACTTTAGACAAAGGGCTATGATAATGTCAGGCCACTACAGAATTCCTTATCCAAGATTTTCCCAACTATGTCTACAGATTTTTTTAATTAATTCAATAAATTTTTAGAGCTTAATTTTGAATTTTAGAGCTTGAGTAGTTTGCTGGGGTTTTTTTGCCTTGGCAGGGGATGATCTCCAGAGGTCTCTTCCAACCCTAACTATTGTGTGACTCCATGATCTCCAGCAAGTGTTAAAAAATTACACAAACTATGAAGGAGATACTATTGAAACATCTCTCTTACCAAGTCAGTAATGACAGGCTGCAGGTGAACATTGTTAAGCAGAGCTGTCTCCTGGGTGCAGTAAGCTGCCATGGGGTTGATATCTGTGCATCTAAAAGGGAAATAGTACAAAGCTTTGGGCTACTGTGCCTGGAAGTTTAACCTTATGAACCACAAGCTAATTTATAGAATCACAGAATACTCTGAGTTAAAAGGAACCCATGAGGATTCAACCCAGCAAACACAAGTGTAGTTTTAGCAATCTGTCTGAGAAATGGGAAAAGGGATTTCTAGTCACAGCACTACTTATTTGTTACAGAACCTGAACTAAATCATTCAGGCTGCACCATAATCTCAGAAATGCTCAACAGGCTCTCTTTGCTTTGATTTATGTATCTACAGAGTTGAGAAAAGAATAGTTTTTAAAATGTGAAAATGAGAAATATTTATGAGAGGGCTAAGCATCCCTTACTATTGCATACGACAGTTTAGGTGCTGTTACACTTACATGTACAGTGCACTGGGTCCAAGGATAGAAGAAGCCAGAAATGTTGAAACCACACCAGATCCAGATCCTATTTCGAGGCAGATCTCGACTCTAAAGAGAGAAAACTCTGGATGACTTTTGTTTGTAACATACAAGAGCATTGAAACAGACACAGAATTGGTGAAAACAACGCTATAGATCATGCCATCCTCCCAAACAAGCTAAAGTACAGAATCATAAGACTATCCTGAGCTGGAAGGGATTCACAGGGATCACAGAGTCCAACCCCAGTCGTGCACAGACACCCCAACAATCCCGCCCTGTGCATCCCTGGGAGCGTTGTCCAAAGACTTCTCGAGCTCTGTCAGGCCGGTGCTGTGCCCATTCCCTGGGAATCCTTTTCCAGTGCCCCACCAGCCTCTGGGAGAAGAACCTTTCCCTGATATCCACCCTAACCCTTCCTGACACAGCTTCAGGCCATTCCTTCAGGTCACAGAGAGCAGGATCAGCGCTGGCCCTTCCACGAGGAAGCCGCAGACAGCGATGAGGTTTCCTCTTCTCCAGCCTGAAGCAGCCAAGCGCCCTCAGCCCCTCCTCGCACGGCTTCCCCTTCAAGCCCTTCCCCATCTCCGCAGCCCCTCTGGACGCCTTCTAAAGGCCCTAACACCCCTGTGGCAGCAATCCCCCTTTAGCTCACCCCTGCCCGGCTCCCCGGCCTGCCCTGCCGTACCGAGCCTCCCGCAGGCTGCCCGCGTCCCGCTCCAGCGCATCGAGCAGCAGGAAGGTGTCCTCGGCCGGCTCGTACACGTCCCGAAAGGGCCCCCGCGGGCCCAGGTGCTCGCAGCGCGGGGTGGGCAGCGCCATCCCGGCCCGCCCGGGCCCGCATCCGGGGGAAGGGGAGGGACAAGGGGAGGGACGGGGCGAGATGTGCCCGCCCCTCCTCAGCGTCCCTCGGTGATGCTTAGCGCTCGCCCCGGCGTTCCGGCCGGTGCAATGCCATTTGGTCGCGCTGATCCGATATTAAACACCCTCCGTGTGTCAGCGTGCACAGAGATCCCCGCCGCGGGGGGCCCTGAGGGCGGAGAGGGAGGGCGCTGCTGCTCCTGCTCGCAGTTTCGGTGTCGGCTTCGCAAATTGTGTTTCCATCACGAGAACGGCCACAGGGAGTCAGCACAAACCCGAAGGAAGGAGGTGCTGAGGAAGTTTCTGAAACGTGCGGGGGAAACCCTTATACTGATGTCCAAAAAAACTCTATTTTCTAGTCATAAAAAGACTATATTTCTGTGATTCTTCGCCAGCAACGCTCGACAGCATCCTTATGTACCGACCCTGTGAACTTCAGAGTCACAGAATCCCGGAATGCTTTGGGTTGGAAGGGACCGTAAAGCTCATCCCATGGCACCCCATCATGGGCAGGGACGCCTTCCACTGTCCCAGGGTGCTCCAAGCCCCTTCCAACCTGGCCTTGGACGCTTCCAAGGATCCAGGGGCAGCCACAGCTTCTCTGGGCACCCTGTGCCAGGGCCTCCCCACCCTCACCCAGTAAAAGAATTTCTTCCTAATATTCATTCTAAACCTGCTCTCTGTCCGTTTGAAGCTGTTCTTGTCCTGTCACTCCAGGCTCTTGTAAATGGTCTCTCTCCACCTTCCTTGCAGGCTCCCTTCAGGTACTGGAAGGCTGCAAGATCATCCCAAAGCCTTTTCTTTTCCAGGCTGAACGATCCCAGCTCTCTCAGCTTTTCCTCCCAGCAGAGCTGCTCCATCCCTCTGATCATCCTGGTGCCTCCTCTGGACTCTCTCCAGCAGCTCCAGGTCCTTCCTGGGCTGGGACCCCAGAGCTGGAGGCAGTACTCAAACGAAAATGAGGCTCCACAAAATTAAGAATTGAGGAAAAATTTCAGGGCAGAGATGAGATTAATAATTTTCTCTACACATCAAAACCCAAAGAAATTCTGATCAAAAACAGAAGAAAGAGCTGAGCAGATTCTAATTCCCATTAAATGACTGTGTTGGATTATTAATGCACTGAACACTCAAATTCTGAGTGAGGTGACTGTCTAGGTCAATGAAGGAAAAAGGTGATGTTAGCAAAGTCAGTGCAATCAGATATTCAGAGATTATTATTCTCAGATCCAAAGATGAGGTTTTAACTCAAGGAACATTTTTGTCCTGTCATGGAAATAAACCCACCAAGCTTTATCTTAAAATATGCTTCTTGCTCCACTATTTAAAGAAAGCAATTCTAGAAACTCAGGAGTTCAGAAAATTTCAGTTTTCAGAGTAAATTTATTCATGGACCTGATCTTGTACTAATATTACCTTTTAATTTAAGATGTTACTTTCAACTCAGGAGACAATACCAGGTTTTTTTTTTAGCTCCAAGGGAAACATAGTAGATGCTCCTTCATTTCATCTGCCTTCCCAAAGATTTGCTGCTGTGCCAGAGAAACAAGTACTAGTGAAACATATTAAGCTTGCATAAAATTCCATTCCTTTGGCCAAATGAAGTCATGTTAGGAGACAGAATTTTGCACTGTGCCCATATTAGGAAAATTAATTCATCGGATATATTTTTTTAATCTCTCCAGGTGGTCAAGCTTTGGAGTGCTGTAGGAGAAATGACTTCACCTTCTTCAGCTGTACTGGTTATTATTTTTGGCTCTTTCATACTTCATGAAATCTGGTTAATTATTATTGGGGGTTTTTTTTAATACTTCTAAGTCCTTGTGGGTGAATTTTATAAAACATTTATTTTTACTGCTTATATAACTACCTACCTAAAATGTTTTTCTTGGTAGACAACTATACTGGTTTTGCCAAAACAGATTCTATTTCAATTTTGGGAAATTGTTGGAAAGCTGATATTCCCGTTTTTCAGCGGTGCCTGTGCCATGTTATTAAACTGGGCTTTATGGAGATGAAAAATTGATCTTGACAGGAATCATAACCATTTGTTTACACTACGCTGTATGGCTTCATCCCATTTGGGATTCAGTGCCATGCCTCTCATACAGAATCCTTAACCCATGATTTCCTGCCAGCCCTTAGAGGCTTCCTCTGTAAAATTCTCAAACATTTCACAGATGCATCTCCTGGAAGAGATCTAGGCCTGGGCTGGACCTGTGAATTCTCCTGTTTTGCTGCATTTGAGGAAGTGGAGCCACCAAGATAACTGCAAAGACAGAACTGCTAAGAGAAGGCTGGAAGAAACCTCATAATTGCCTTTTTCAACTGAGCAAATATCTTCCTAAAAGTAGATAATTTGCTTGCCATCATTATTTCTGATTAAAAAATAACACTTCAATGCTCTTATAATTAGAAACCTTGTCGTTTGTGGCCTAAATACAGAGGGGATAGGTTTTATACTTACTTTTCTGGGAAGTATGCACACTTAAGCAAATCTTTTCACAGTTTTTCTTCATGGATTTGTAGGCAAAGAGAAGTTTTGCCCTCGTCAGCCCTTGTTCTGCTTGACTAAAACATGCTCTTAAAAGTTTCTTGTCACAAGACATTATTTTCATTTCTCTTACCACACTTCTAGACTTTCTGCATCTGGATTCAAGTCTGACTTCACCCTGAATGTGACTGGTACAAAATATTGCAGTTAATGCCTCATTGATGCTTTGAAGAATTTACAAGCTTCATTATCTCTTGCGGAACTTTCATGGTACATCCCAGGATCATGGCTGCACTTGCTTTGCAGAAATGGGTTTTCCCCTTTTGTGATCAGCTGATTTTCCTAAATTTTCCTCAAAAAGTTTCCTCCAAAAACTGACCATAAAGTGAGAATTCTGGAGCATTTTATTGGTTGTAATAGTTCCCTTCTTGCATGCCTACTGCTTACATTCTGATAATTTCCTTTTAAATTGATGTCTCCTGATTTCTTGTTGTCATCACAGTGATGCCAAGGATCCAGATAAAAACACTAAGCAAAACCAGCCCCAGGACTGATATTTCAGGGAATCACCAGTAACTTTGAACCTGTCCCTATTCCTTTTCAGTATGGTATATGACTAACTTATATTCAGTTTTTTGTTCACTTCATGCTCATGCTGCCAATTCCAGCTTAGTTCATACTTTTCCACACAACATCACATTTCAAGCTGCATGGGAGCCTAAGCAGAATAATTTTTGGTGTTTAAAAATGGAGACAGACACTGCAGTCCTGTAGCAAGGTGTCCTGCCTCTGCCACATGGCCAAAATCATCACTCAGCTGTTCTTTTTAATTGTTATCCCAGGTCAGTGGTACAGAGGTCCTGCTGCTTTCCTTCTTGTCATCTTGAACACATGTCCAAACCTTTCTGCTCTGGTATTTAATATCTTCAATAGAAATGTAGAATCATAAAATGGTTTGGGTTAGAAGGGAGTTTAAAGATCATCTGCCATGAGCAGGGTCACCCTCCACTAACGCGGCTTACTCCAAGCCCTATCCAACCTCGCCCTGAACACTTCAAATTTTAATAATTCTTTTTTTATATTACATGTTCTAGTTTCTAAGACAAAGCTTTTCTAGTGACCGGTCTTCTACCCTATTTCTTTTCGACACAATATCATGCTTGAGATGATTATTTAACCAATAAGCTTTGAAGCCTGTTCCTGCTCTCATTTATTCCCTTGCTTCCATCTCTTACCTCAATCAGATATTTTCATCCCCTTCTGACCTTGGCATCCTTGAATAACGGCTCATCATTAAACTAAGGCCAAAACTGGATCATCCTTTTACTGCTTTCCTGGCTATTAAATGAAGAACTCTTGCTGCTGTTGATGTGAAAACCACTTGGATGTTACTAATTTCTAGTCTTTGGATAATTAACTACTTTTTTCAAGTGTCACATTTCCCAGTTACCCTTTCTAATCATACATCTGAGTTCCCTAACCTACCAAAAGCCAAACCTTGGGGTTTATCCTCCAATAAAACTCCCCATTCTCCACAGATACTGTCAGATGAATCAATGCTGGGTTTTACACACAGTTCTTTTGTGTTTCTGAGGTGAATAGCTCAAATCTCTTTTCACTTCCTTGCTTCCCTCCTGACTGATGAAAATCCTTGCCCTTACATCATTGCTGTGATACATCATGGCACGGCTGTGGGATTTTTAGACCTGCTAAGGGGTGGTCCAGGAATGACATATTCGAGAGCAGGAATGCTGAATGCTTGTTTAAAACCCTTCCTGAAAAGATCCCAGAGCGCATGTTAAGCTTTAAAAACCAATTGCCAGCTCCTGGAGGAGTTATTACATCACTGCAACGTCGAAATGCAGCTGCCTCAGGGGAAAGGCAGGGAATTTTTAATAGTGCTCACAAGTATTTCAGCACTTCAGAAGAGAAAGTGAATCATGCCATAATCAACGGAGCAGAAAGGGAATGTTTAGTAAGTGGTCATATACAGTTGTTTTAACTGGATGTAGGCCAGAAACCTGGGAAAAACCTGCTGCTAATGGCAAAAATGGAATTGGGGTTTTTAGGTCACCAATGACCAAGTCCTTTGGTTTTCATTTGCATTTCAAACCACAGCACCTGAAGCAGAAGAGTCGTAGTGGAGCTTTCTTTTATAACTGGTTATCAACATTTCCTCCTTCAGTGGGCAGGAATGATGTGTGATTTCCCCAGGAGCTCACAAGAAATTAAGTTCTATCCAGGCCTTTACAGAGAAGCAGCAACACCACAGTCAGCTGGTTATTTAAATTAGTCAGTATTAGAGAAAGCAAAAATTAACACCAATTTTGTCTCATCATAGGCATCTGAGTGGGTATAAATGCATCACACCAGGTCTTCACCTATTTTAATTTGTAATTTTATTGACTTCATCAGAGTTGTAGCTACTCTAGTGTTCATAAACAGAAGATAAAAACCTAGGAAGAACAATTATAACTGTCCTTCTACATTTCAGGATAATTTTATTGTCATCCATCAGAAAATAAATCAGCATCATGGAAAATCAGGGAAAATCTGTTTGAGATACCATAGGCATACCTTAGGTTAGAAGGAGAGGAAATACAACTGAAAATATTATTGTACTGTTATATATATTGATGTGGAGGATTGTAAGAATACAGATATTTATAACAGCAAGAAATAAAAATGGTATTTTATGTAATATCTGTTACCTGATGATGTATATATATTTTTTTAACACCACATTTTTTGTGTCCTGGTTTTGTAAAGAAGCTCATAAATGGGTGATGGCAAGCTGATGAAGCCAGGAAAAGACTCGGACTTTCTGGAGAACAGATTAGGATGGGAGACGAGGGAAGAGCAAGAATAAAATGTGATTGAAGCTTTTAAAATCCTGAATGTTGAAAACTATGTCATATGAAAGGAAGAAATTGAAACTCTGAGTGAATTCTCGAGAGCTCCTAAAATTAATGACAAGAAAGGTTTTCCCAGTCTGTATTTGCCTGCCTGTATTTTAGCATGAAAACCTAATCAAGTGATATTTTAAAGTGTTTTCACTTCAAAACAACCCTTGAAGTGTTCTTCATAATGACTTTCTGAAATCATAGATTGTTCAGTCAAAAACAGAATAGCAAAATTTGGCCCACAATGAGGGATTTTATGGCAGTCCAAGACAGGGGCAAACTGCCACCAACATAATCTCAGTGCAAGGGACTATGGATGAGAGGCCGTGTTTTCTGTGGCTTTCCATAACTTTCTATCAAGACTTTAATTACTTTTCTTAACTTTTTTAAAGGAAAAGTAAAAGAAAAAGACACAAAAAAGCATGACTGAAAGAAGGAACTGAATATATTGTGGGAAGGAAGCTGAAGATTAGCATATTCCTGGCTGAGTTAGCCTGATCTACAATCAGAATGTGAGATTTGTGAAACTTTTTTTTATTTTTGGCTTGTAACATTTTCATTGGACTGCTCCCAAACTGAGTCTTTGTCCAGCAACAACAACCTCCTTAAGCTGTCTGTTTTTCACACTCACACCTGTTAATATATTTTAAAGGAAATACTAAAAATATGTTACAAGTAGAGACATAACATATGTCAGTAAGAATGAATGAGGTGATTTAGAATTAAAACCTTCAAGGTGCCTGCTTGGTGAGCCACGCTCCAAAGCATTGCAGGTTGACCTCAGCTGGATCCAGGAAAATTGCTGTGATGGATCCTTGCCACTCCTACTCCCTCACTTTGGTCTCTTGGTGTGGGGCACAAACTTGCAGGAAATGTTGGAAAATACTTTGTGATGTGGTGGTGAGACAAAGCTCTGGAGATGTGAATCTGCTGCATGTAAACTTGGAGGGCTGAACTCAAAGATTTTTGTCCCTTTCAGCAGCAAATCCCCACCTGGGAGCAAAGCAGGATTTAAATTGCAAAGGCTGAGAAGCTGAGGAGCAACTCACAGGGACAAATTTCCTTGCAAGAAGAGACACAGAACAAACAAAGAAAACAAGAAAAACGCTCTTTGCTTTAGAAAGGTCTAAACATTTCTTTTTTCATATAAGAGGAATTGTATTTTTTCCCTTTTGCTGTCTGTAAAGGTTGTCATCTGCTGTCACCTGTATCAGTGGTACTTTGGAATGTGCCAGAAGATTTGGGGGATGTTTGAGCTCCTTGGCACCTTTGGTGCCTAAAAACAAGGACTGCCAGCATCTCGGGGGTTTTTTCAGGAAAGGAAAAAGGGAGTACTGCTGCTGAAGGGAGTAAATCTATGATATCCTCACTTTGCAAACAACAGCCTTTGGAAACATCACTTTGAAATGTAATACCCTGAGCAGATGTCCAGTCAAACAAATATTTAGAGAGAGATGTAAGTAAGCACTAGGAGTTAAAATTTGGGAAGGGAATAGAAACTTGTAAATAGATACACAAATAAGGTAACTAATTAATAGGTTCACAGCAATTGCACATGGAAGAAAAATGTTATAAATCTTTTCTGGTGGTACATATGTTAAAGAAAGGAAAACTAATCAGTCACCAGGAGATGGGCTGGTGGTCTGATTAGTTAATGTAATTCTCCCAAGTCAAATTAGTTTTTTCTAAAATATGCTAGATGTTACCATGAAACCCATCAAGTAAAAATTCATACAGCCATGCTTTTTTCATTGCCAGCTTAAAATAACAATACTGACCTTGGCATGAAGTAATTTCTTGAGATTAATGACCAGCTTGGGTTAATGATCCTTGGCTGTGCTGCTGACCTTCATCCCCTCCCAGCCAGGCATTAATCCTCAGGAAATTTACTGCATCTTGATTGTTATTGCTCACACATGTCCAAGCCTCAGGAGCTGGGGCAAACATGTAAGTTGTGCTTTGCATCAAGAACTCTTACAGCAAAAACCAAAGCAAGAACAGCTTTGGAACTTCAAAAAAAATCAGAAAGGCAAATCATCTGATTTTGATCAAAGAATTAGTAACAGACTTCACTGTGCACTGTTCTCTCTGTATGAGTCTTGGAGCAATTATTGAAGAGAATTACAGAATACAAAAAATGTAGCCCTTGGCATTGACTATCAGGGTCAGGCATTTCTGAAACTGCCATCAACTTTTAATGCCAAATACAATATTTTGCCTTGATGCAATTCTTCCAAGTACCATCCATCCTCCCTTTGCTGGAAGTGGTGCAAATCAGAACAATGCTTTTCTGAAGGTATGAAATGAGGGGGAAGGTTTTGGCTCATCAAGCCTTTTTCACTACCCACGGGTCACATAATTAATTCTTGCACGTAGCTACAGCTTGCAGAGGGAGATGATGAGGCAGAGGGTTTGCCTAAAACCTTACAAAAAGCCATATGTAGAGTTATAATTAGAAAATGAGATGTTTCTAGTTCATACTGATGTTGGTGTTCATTCCTGAAGACTTTTTGTCTTCTCCATGCTAAGGATGTGATGTTTATTCACCTGATGATGGTGTACAAACCAGAGTTACCTCTTCTAGCACCAAGAATTTCACCAGAGCTCCATTTACAGAAATAAATAAGAAGAAAAATAAGTGATATGATCCTCCTTTCTACAGTTGCTTCAACTGGCAGTTCTGGGGAAAAAAAGAAAAAAGAAATGACACAAACCCTGTGGCTAAAATCAGACATAAGCACTTCACTGTATCAGAGGTCTTACTGAAAAATTCGGATCTAACTAAACTTCTTCCTTCTGAAAATGAACAAACAAGAAGTTTGAGCAGGAAGACATCCTAGAATACTTTAGCCATATCAGTTAATGTCTGTAGAATTTATTTAAGCAAAACCACTTTTCCTTGCAAATTAAAGGCTTTGAAGGCCTTGGCAGATCCATCTTCTTCCATTTTTTGGTGACTTTCTTGTCCCAGTTCTTTACCAGCCCAGGCTCTGCATTGCCTCCCGGCAGCCTTCTGGCTAAGGGGAATTTTATGGAAACCTTGGTAGTGCTGGATTTTAACCAACTGTGCAGATAACCCGTGAAAAATGTCAGGAATTTATTTCCCCCATAAACAATTCATCACAATGTCTTCCCAGCATTCCCAGTCTGTCAGTCTAGAGAGGCAAATACCTGAGGAGCAGGAATAAAACACCCCCTAAATGTTTTATTTCCAGGGGAATTACTAGCTCTGTGCAGATTTGGATGGAGCAAGTGAAGGAGTGCTTTTCCCAAGAGAATAAAAAACATCAAAATGCTTTTTAAGGACTTCATAAAGACCGTTGTGCATTTTTTAATGGCAATAAGAAGTCATCTTTCCACTCTATAAATGACTGTGTAAACCTTCCATCAGAACTATTTGCATGCAACACAAGCTGCATCCAAAAATCCAGTAAAGTCTTTACAAAGTGAACATTTTATTGATAGTTTCCCTATTGCATTTTCATAACAAAAAAGTACAAACAATTTGGCTTTTCTCTAGTTCTAAGAGGATTTTACTGAGAAAAAATGAGAAGTTCAGGAGTTGTTTGAAACTCTAGTTTTAGTGTAAATTTAGTATCTTGCAGCGCAGGGGAGGAAGAAGGAAGATTTTCAGGGAGACTGAAAGAACTTAGTAAGAAAATATGAAAATAACATGACTTTATTGTTTTGGCCAGTCCATGACACAAACTGAAAGGTTTTGTTCTCCATATCTCATTTGACCTCCTGGCATTTCACCAACATGAAGTTTATCTAAAAATTCTTTTTTCAAATATTGGTTCTAGTGTCACACTGACATTGGAATATAAGTGATATTTTTAGAAATGTCAGCAGTGCAGGTGATAAACATTAATGATTTAACTAGGAGTAAAAAATTATGGATGGCTCATCACTCAACACTATTCCAGCTCTGTCTCAATATCCCCTACCTGAGGCAAACGTCCTCAAATACATAGTTATTGATTAACAACAGCCAGCTTGAAAAGATTTTGAGAAATGGAGAGCTATTGACAGTGAAGCACACAGTTTTGGTATCTCGTCAGAGATTTCTCTTTTCTTCTGCAAGAAAAAAAATATACTAATGAAGAGCTCAGGTTAGTAAATATATATATTCCTTAACTTCCAAATACCTCACTTTAGAACCAGAATTTATTAGTTAAAATGGCTAATGTGCATGCAAAGGAAGAAGATGGACTAAATTAATATACTCTAAAAAAAATCCCTGCCATAAAGTTAATGGGTATCTCTGCAATAAAAGCAGTTTGTCTGGAGATCTTGATGTTGATATTTTTCTGCTTTGTTAATGATGATGTTCAGCAGTCTGCTCCAGACAGGACAGATAAGTTCTATGTGGATGGAGGCAGCAGGGCATTGCTACCTGGCAAGAGGCCTCTGGCTGTGCTTGAAGTCACCCCCTGGATCAAATCCAATCCCTGTCCCTGGCTGTGGACAAGAGCAAAGAACAGGGCAGAAGTGTGAGGATATTCCCATTGAAGGGCTTTGTCTTACAAAGTACATACAAGGCGTGGAAGGAAGCGTTTAATTTTCTGATCTCCCAAAATTAGCGAGAAACATCCATCCAGGGCAGATACCGCAGCTTTCCCCTCCTGATGGTGAGAGAGCAAGTCTGTCACTGCTGTGGCACAGGGAAGGACAAATTTGGACTCTCTGAGGTTCAGAAACTGCAAATTCGGGGGCCACGGAGAGTGGGGGCAGTAGTGAGGACAGGCTGCGAACACTGCTTGCCTGATTCAAAGCTACGTGGAGCGCCTGACACAGCTGAGTGTTGGACGGGCCTCTAGAGGGGTCTTCTCTGACCTGTTTTCTTGTGAGGAGATAGAGGAAATGTTCAAATCTACCACTGCACCCACTTTCAGCCACCTGAGGGATTTAGACTGTCCTTTCTCCCTTGCGAGGAAGGACCAAAGCCACTGTGGTCATTCCTGACACGCCTTAAAGATGTCCATGATAAAGTCTCCAGCGTTTTCTCGGCAATCTATTGCACATCTAATTAGAAAGGACTTTTCAAAATGCCTATTCTAAACAGCTTTCTTTTCCGTTCAAGCCCGTGGCTCCTTGTTTCCACCAAAGAAATAAGATAACTCGTCGCAATGTGTCCTGCAGTGAAAGATTGTTGTCGTGTCTGCCGCTTTGGGCACTGTGGTGTTTAACACCGGCTGGAAATTCGACTCCAGATAAGCCCCTGCCCTTCCTCCCTGCTCCCTTCAGTTAGAGAGGGACAAAGGCAGAGACTGAGGGTTGAGATAATTTACTGAAAGCAAACAGCAATGGGGTGAGAAATGCACGGTAACAGCAGCAACCTGTTTGAGTAGATCAAGACTAAACACAATCACACCTGATTCAGGCTAAATGTGCCAGAACAAGAGGAAAACAATCACTCCTTCTGCTCTATTCACATCACATTTACTGCGCAGAGAAAGTTCCTTTCTTCGTGCCGGACGATTTTTTTTTCAAAGGGTTTCTTTTTCCTCTCTAGCCCTGCCAACATTCCTTTCGCATGAGGAAACGTGAACAGATTTAAGCCCTTGTTCAGAGTACGGTTTGTAGTACAAACATGCTACAGTTATCAACTCACAATGCCCAAACACACGGGGGCAAAACCAGACTGAGACCCCACAACATAATTTTAGAAAGTGGTAAAATAAATGTTTTAAAAGCAGATCACTATTTCGTGCTCTATTCATGAAAACTGGTAAAAGTAGTGTTGTCTGTAAGATTTAAGATATATACTCAATCATTAAAATGTTCAATATGAATAAAATTTTACAACACAAAATACAATTGACCTCAGCACACTTTTGCTTCATCTGCTCAGATTCCACGGGCTGGCTTTATCACACAGCCAAGGAGACAAGAGTTATTGAAATTCCACCTGTCCCCACTGGTATGTCCCCAAAACTGAGGCCAAGTCTAGCATGATGTCAAAACGAATCCACTCGCTCAAGAACAGCATTAGCTTAACTGCAAGCATTTGATGTTATCCAGACACTCTTAGAAAAGGGAGAAAAGCTAAACTGGGCTGAATTTTTGCTAGAGAAAATATGCAAAAATGAGGTGCTAAGGTTTCTGCTGAGTATTCATCTCTGAAAATTATTTCTTTTTAGCCTTCTCATGCAGTGGGACTATGCTAAGCAAAGGCATGACAGCAGTACATACACATCTTGCGTCCTAGCTGAACAATATGATGAATTCCAGGGGCTTATGCACGTGGTTAGAGTGTAAATTCATGGATCAGCTCCTGGAAGCCTTACCTTGTGAGAGGACAGAAGAATCCCACAATCATTTAGATGTATTGCAGTGCCAGTCCCAAGAAAGTCTTCTAAGAGAGCAAAAATATCTATTTGTTTGCATGTGGCCACACATATTAGTTTTTAAGCTGTTTGAGTTTTTGTAGAGGCTGTTTTTTTGCATAGCACGTCTGAAGTAGGAACTGTTTGGAACAGAGTACTGGGTTAGGTTTTTCAAGATTGTTTAGATTTATCCTTAAGAAGAAAAAAGAGTAGGCTATCTACAAATAAACTGGCGGAGAGCGAGGTCTGAACCCACATTGGTTCTTTAGGTGGCAATGGTTCCATTGGTTCCATTAGTGAAGAACAAGGTTATTAAGACAAAAAAAGATTGTCACCGCTCAATGGTTTAATGGATGATTTCTATTTCTCTCCATTCAATTGCTGAGTCATCCCTTTTTGGCATCCATGAGGTTTGTGAAGGTCAGAGCTTCTTTCTGGTGTCATGTTGCACCTGAATTGATTAGGGTAATAGTTAGTGTACAGCTCATGAATAGATACTTTTCCCCTGAAAGAGATATTTACATGAGGATACTCAATATTAATTTGGGCAGATTTATCAAGAATATATGACCAAGGAAAGAAAAAGGAGAAGGGAAAAAAAAAGGATGGAAAAGTTCCAGTATTCCCTGGCAGATAAATCTGTAATGACTAACTGTATCTGATGGTTGTAGTAGCATTTTGCTAAACAATGTTTACAGTTCCTGTAGTGTATAATTTGGCAGGACACTGTTGTTCCTTGAGAAAGTGGAATTCAAATGCCTCAACGTTGGAAACATACTGTAATTAAAATTGCTGCTTTATTAATGGGTGGTTTGTGAGCTATGTGATCCTCCACTCCAGCAAAACTGGAAATAGTCCCAACAGTTATGGCTGAACTGAAATAAAACCTAGAAATTCAACATAAGTGCTGGGAAAAAGCATCTGCATGGGTCAGAGAGTATAAGCACAGAAATAGATGGGATTTTGAGTTGAAGCTCAAGGAATAGTTTTAAAAACACGAGTAGTCTGAAATCTGCATAATTTCCTTTGCCAGGCTATACATGAGATCATCCTTGAAATTTTTTTAGGAGGGCACTGATGAGTTCAGAGCTCTGTTAAGCTTCAGCATTCCTAGCACAGTGCCACAGCACAGGCAGTAGAAGGTGCTCTTGTAACAGCAAACAGCGGTGCTGGATTTGACCAGTGAGAGCTCAGAATCCTCCTGCCCCTCATGCATCCTGTGTTCCAAAAGCCCTGGAGCCAAAGGATTGCTCAACCTGATTGTTTTTAATCAAGCAAGGCCAGCTTTAGCCACATTGAAGTGTAGACAGAGAGGATTCCTTCATGCTATGGCGACTTACCCAATTGCTTTGCTCACTTTCTCCAGTCCTCTATCGACAGCACCTGGCTTATCCCACACCCCTGGAAGTTCTGACAGCTCTGGTGGTGCAGAGCATTTCTTCATTTAAGTAGATTCGAAAAGTTAATTTCTATTAAATATGGTTTTCCTACATATCCATTAGTGTAGGTGAGTGTGAAACAACTTTTGCTGCTTCACAGTGTCAGATATTGAGAATTCTGTTCCTGCAGTCTTCAGGAAAGGGAGCTGAGCTTTTTCCTGAGCAGCTGTTACTGGTGAATGGGAGAAAACCCAGCAGTTTTTCAGTTGTTTGAACATCCTCTCTGTTTTTATCTGAGCATTGCACCTACAACAGAGCTGGCACTTTCCAAGCCCTTTCAAATGCCCAGGTAAAACAGAGCATGAAATTGTGGAAAAGGATCTTGTGACTGGACAGTTGTTGATGGTTTCTGGTTCCCATTGTTGGGACATGGATCTCAGCACTCACAGAATGAGGTCCATGGAAGGGAAACAGATAAGTAACACATGTTAACTGAGCTGGAACATTTGAAAAAAATGTTAACATTTTTCTTTAGACATTAATGGATCCATTTCAATTTGTCCCTTCGAGGCTTAAAACAACTCACAGCTGTTACTTGCTAGGGAAAGGCATAGTTTAATTCTTACTATGCCCTGGAAATGACTGCATGTTTTCACTCATATCTTAGTATCAGTAAACCAATACGCCTCGAATTATTCTTTAAATAAGTCCCTTCTATGGATTTTTACAGTCCATGGTGGTTCCCTGTCTGAAGAAGAGTAAGTGCTAGCAAGATTTTTCCTGAAATTTAAAGGAAGAAATTATCTTGGGTATCTTTTACAATCGTGTTTCCTGATTAATGGCAATATTAGTAGCCAGACAAATCAAATGGGCACATGCTTCAAGAAGCCCCAATCACACATATTGATTAATACATAAGAATTTGTTAATGATATTTTAGAAGCAAAAAAGAAACGGATGTTTTGAAGTCACCAGTTTGTTTCCACTTATGTCCTAAATGTGATTCTTTATTTACAGACCACTGCAGTTGTGATCATTAGCAATGATTGAAAAGCTGTGCCGGCAGGTTTCCATATAAAAAAAACAATTAAAAAGAAGAAAAAAAGGAAATGTAGAATTATATGATCATATGTCTAGTTGGTTGTTCCTGATGTAAAAATTGGTGCATTGCAAGGCACAGAATTCCAGATTCAACAGGCATTTCCCTAAATGAACTGTCCTGTTCTTCTGCACAATATATAGAGATTATCCCCTTGATAGTTTTGGCCTTTAAGCTGGCACAGTAACCCACACATCCTCAAACCGTGCCACCAGATATCCTGATGCTTTGTTTGGCAGAACATTTGAACAGAGAATACATGACAGGTAAAAACGATGAATTCACCCAGAGAATTATCCCAGCCTCCTAAAAGACAATCCCTCTCGTTACAAGCCTAGTCACTGCAATTATATCTTCTAGTAATTGAAGTTATCACAGAATGATAAAATCACAGGATGGTTTGAGCTGGAAAAGACCTTAAATATAATCTGGTTCCAACCGCCCTGCCATGGGCAGGGATGCCTTCCTCTAGATTATGTTCATGCTTAAAGTAGCATGAATTTATGGAAATGAGGCACTGCCCTGACAGGGCACTGCCTCTGCTGCCTTAGAGGCAGGACAGTAGGGACCAGTGTGTCCCCACACTCTCAGCGGTTTCCATTTGCTTTTTCCCATGTGTATCCCTCACAAAAATCACTCCTTAAATGGCTCTGACGTTCCCCCAGGCACCTCCCTCCCCACACCCCATCAGAGGACCGATCATCACCAAGGGAAAAGAGCCAGGCTGAGTTTTTTTCTTAGATGGATTTTTGGCAAATGGGCTGACAGCGGAGAGCACAAATGTTATCAAGTGCAGTTGCCAAGTCACAAGGCATTTTCCTGATCTTCTTGCTCCTCTCAGCTCTGTCTGATACAGAGATTTGGGTGCAGCTACTTCGTGATGCTGCATTCCCTAGAGCCACATCGCTCGCTGTCGCCTTTGCCAGCTGATGTTGGGTCTTGTGCTTCCAGCATCCTCCTTCTATGTCTGGAAAACTTCTTTTCATCACCCAGGTGCCTGGGCAACCAGTGTGGTTCTGGTGCATCCTGTCCTAGCAGGAGACAGAGGAGTTTCAGGAAGATTCATTGGCCTTTTTGAGCCACACATGATGTTATTTATGAGCAGACGTAACTGCACCGAGCAGAGGCAGACAAGAGTCAGGAGAACACAAGCACTGTGCAAACCCCACATGCATTTATGTTGTGGATCCTGATGTCCAGCATCCTCTTCGACCTCATGTTCCACTTCCTTACGAACACAACCTGCCAACCATGTTCCACCTGGCAATGTTTATGCAGTGTGACCTCTGAGGCATGGATGACATAATTAAGACGTCTCAAAAAACAGCCAGGCTTTGCATCCTCACGTCTGGAAGCTCTAGATCTGTGCTTGGAGGTCCCCTGATGTCCCTCAGAAATGCAGATTTGCTGTCTCCCCTTTCTGTTTGCCAAATCTGACTTTAAAATGAGCAGAGTGGGAGGAAGTTTATGTTGTGCTGGGTCTGGGTATGTCCAGTTCAGCACTTTGTAATTAGTTAGCTGATCTCACAGAACAATGCATGTGGTGTGCAACAAGTGATTGCAAAATGAATAATAAATTAATCCATAAAAAATGCGGAGCTTTGGCCCATGATGGATTTCCAAACAAAAGGCTTGGATGCTGAATGTTATTTTGATTTTTAACACCTGTAAGCAATGGAGATTTATTTCTCCACCATGCTCCTGGCCTGAAAATTTATTTTGCTCATATTACAATCGGGCTTATCTGGGGTTTAGGGTTTAACTTCTGGTTAAGCTTCCAGATGCAATTATTGTTTTAAGGTGGGGGGTTGTACCTATTCCAGTGATTCTGTGCTGCTTCAGCAGATTTTTCATTCTCATGCATGCATTTATTTTGTAGTTTGTCTTGGCCCTGCAGGAAACATTCTTCTCGAATCTCTTGAAACCCCATAGCCTTCACCTTTATAGGGCTTTTACGTGCGTTCTTATAGGAAAGAATTTCTGACAGGCTGTATGAAATGTGATAATTTTATTTCTGATCAGGACATTGGGGTTGTGCAAGTGTGCTGTAAGAGGCTCTTCCTTATTCTCCTATTCCTTTTCACCCAATTGGCTCAGTGAACTTGCAGCAATTACCACATGTGACATCTGAATTCAGGACTCCCCTGGCACTCAGTAGAGAGTGAATTGATGTCACTGCAATAATACAGTAGATTTTTTTTTCTTTGCAATATATTAAAACATTCTTTTTATTTTAATATATTTTTGTTCTCCTCTTGTGTTCAAACTATTCCCAGCAATTAGAGGAGAACGTTGTAAATTCTCTTCTGATTTATGGAGCTTGAAATCATTTTCTCCAGTGGAACTTATCCTGCTGGTTGTATGGTCAGCACATGTTAAACACTTACTCTGTTAAAGCACTGCTAAGCTCATTAAACTCAGGAGAAAACCCCCAAGAATTTAAGAGAAGCTAAAGTAACAATGTTAATTTAAAGTAAATTGAGGGTTCACTCTGTTTTAAAATAGATAAATTAAAAATATCTGCAGGTGGATGAGAGGCTGGACATGCCCTGGCTGTGTGCTTTGGGAGCCCAGACCCCCATTCTGTAATTCTATTTTAATTACTGCATTTGTTTAAAGTAGGGGCTTTCCTCTACATACCTGGGCATTCTTTTATTTTTTAATAAAAGAGTTTCTTTTCTTTTCTTCAATTTTATTTTAAAATGCTGTTTGCATGTTTTTGAAGTTGATTGCTTACCTTGGAAAACAAGCTTCAAAAACATATCCAAAGCAAAATCGTTTTGTGCAACCCTTCAGAGTGAGGGTACAAACAGAGTGACCTTTACTCTTAAATTAATAGACACAATTTGCTATTTATTGACTTGTGAATTTAATTGGTAGTGCTGCAAGAATTCCAGGAGTAGCTGAAGATTTAAATCCATCCAAAAACACGTTGCCAAGTTGTCCTGCCTCAAATCTGCAAGAAGAATGTTTTTGTTTATTCAGCCTTCAGAGTGCTTCATCCACATATTTCTAAGTAGAGCTGGTCTGGGTTTTTGCTGAGGGAAAAGGTTCTCTCCAGACCTTGATCAGGGCCAAACCACACATGTTTGTGTGCAGATGGATGTACAGAAGGCAAATTACAGTCTCCTGGAGCAAGGAGGGAACACTGATGCTGTTTGTCTCAGGTGGAGTGTGAACTTGCCTCCTGAGTGGCTGTACAAAGAGGAGAGCTGGCCTTCTTCTAAGAGTTTCATTCTGTGGTAGAGGGATTGTGCTGGAGCGTACAGTTCAGTGAAAAAGTGAAAGCTCAGAAGCCAGCATCCCTTGAGTTGAGTTGAACATGAAGTTCTTTGATTTTCCAACTTGAAAAAGGCCGAGAATGTGTTCTGTGGAAATTTCAGCAGAATGGTAGCAACATATTCCTACCTGGATCACCTCTAACAAGAACTAATGAAAAGCAGGAGTCAGCTTGTAGAACTTGTGAGGATGGACTTGTTGGCAGTGCTGGTGCCACCTCCTTTTCATCCAGGCACCTGATAACCAGAGCACAGGGTTATCACACCCTCTCTCATGGGCTTTGAATCTACTTCCTCTGCCAGAGGTGCCAGGGAGAGATTCTACTCTCAACCAGGTTTCTTGGGCAGTGAGTTTCTCAGTTAAGAAAGCTCAGCCAACTCACAGCCCTTTTAGCTCATTAATAGATCCCTGATAGGGGCCTCAGCACCAGTGGCTCTGATTTGTGCCTCTTGTGCTGCGTTGCTTGCTGATTTCTGCAGTCCCACGTGCACACCCAGTTCCTTGGAGTGACCTTTCTTCTAATTTTTCACCCCTGCTCTTCCCTTTCTACTTCATCCCTTCTCCTTTGTTTTTGTCACCCTACCAAGACAAGGGATTGACAACCCCTGAACAGCAGATCATAAAATCACAACAGAATTTGCACAGAATAGTGCTTTCCAACATAAAGTGCCTTTACTTGTTCTGGTTTTGAGCTCTGTCTTCTGGGAAAGACGGTACTTGCATTTGTGTTTTTTTAATTATTCCTTTTCCTGTCTCTGGAGAGCTGCCTGCTCTTCTCACCATTCCAACACTGCTTTTCTCCCTGTTTCTGCCTGTATATTCTACTGCTTTCTCTGAGTGATATCTCTGCACTCTGATGAGGTGGAGTGGGACACTTCATAACAAAGTTGTATTGGGTTTTCTTGGCCGCGCTTGGTTTCAGGATTGGTGAGACAAACAAATTTGAAACCGGGATATATCTAGGTGGGTCTAGAATTTAGCAGCTGCTGAACGGGCAGGAATTTCTGCAGGGATACAAGAAAGGAGTTTATATTTCATATTTCTTATGAAAATGACAGAAAGTCCAAATCAACTAAACAAGCTCCCTAAAGCATTTCCTGTTATTTATAAAAATCCCAAGACATCAAGTTTCAAAATTAGGCACCTGATTTAGGAAGTGCCAGTCATAAGATTTTTCTGGCCAATCTCAATGCCTCTGAATCATGATTCTGTTCTGCAAGAATTCTTGAGAGAATTCTCCTCTCATATGCAGTGTGTGAAAGACTGCAAGGAAGTTCCGTATTTCACTTATATGTGCGAAAGAAGACGTTTTGTTTTTGAAAATTAAGTGTTCATCTCACACACTGCTTGAAGAAAACTCTGCAGATGTTGTGCCCTAGACCTTGCCTGCAGTTTATGAAATGTCTCCTGCTGAAGAGAGTGGTTATTCCCTGTCCCAGCTGAGTAGCTTTGCCTTGGGTTGCACAGAGAAACCTTCAGCAAACTCGTATTAACCACGTGCAAGAGACTTTTTCCTGAATTGGGCCTGGAATTGGGCCTTTTTTCTATATTGGGCCTAGAATTGGGCCTTTTTTGCTGAATTTGGCCTAGAATTGGGCCTTTTTGCTGAATTGGGCCTAGAATTGGGCCTTTTTGCTGAATTGGGCCTAGAATTGGGCCTTTTTGCTGAATTGGGCCTTAGAAAATGATGCCTACAGAATTCCAGGATGGGTCAGGCTGGAAGGGACCACAGTGGCTGGTGTGGTGCCACCTCCCTGCTCCAGCAGGGCCATCCCAGAGCCCAGGGCACAGCAGTGTGTGCACACAGCTCTGGAATATCCCCGGGGAGGAGACTCCACAGCCTCTCTGCACAATCTGTTCAGGGCTGGGCACTGCCCAGGGCAGGAGCTGTGCCTCCTGGGCAGGGGAATTGCTGGGCTCAGGCCCTGCCCGTTGCTCTGGTGCCATTGCTGGGCCCTGGAGCAGAGCCTGGGCCCTGCTCGGAGTCCTCCCTGCAGCCAGGGACAGCCAGGGCTGAGGGCCCCTGTGAGTGTAGCATCCCCCCTGCCATCACAGGGCTTCCTCAGAGTGAGCTGAGACACTGGATCCTCAACATCCAGGGACATCCTGAGGACTCCTGAGCTGGCTGCTGACCATGTTTGACTCTGTGTATTTGTCCAAGCTGAAATCTTGATCTCTCATGGCCGGAGCAGATCAGTAACATTCTGCACTGGTTTACTGGCGCCTCCTCCAATTTGGAACTGTGCCCAGCTGTATCAAGTCCTCAGGACTTTTTGTTCAAACTGGCAGGGGTTTTGCCTTTTTTAACCATTAATCACTAAATTGTGCAAAGTGGAGAGTGGGAGACAGGGCATTGTATAGCCCCAGACATAATAAATAGTTTACCGAGGATATTGCGTGAAGTCACATGTAGAATTCTTTGGTTATTTATCTTTACTACGCACCAGCTGAGAGCGGACTGGAGTGCATTTGCTGACAAGATTTGTGTGCCATCAGGAAAACATTTTATAGAGCTACCACAATAGTCCAGATCTTATGCTAAGAATAATGATGACAGCACTCACATAGTACCTGAAGAACTCCTTCCAGTCAGAGGATGCTTTTAGGTGCACAGATGGAAAAGATAACAAATCTGCCTCATCAGGAAAAATCTGAAAGCCAATTAAAATATTTTTCCTTTGCAAAGACTGTGATTTGGCAGCTGATTTTATAAATGTTCTTTAACTCAAACAAAACTGTTTTCCATTAAAAAAACCCTTATTCTTTTGCTCTTCAGTTGCGTAAGGCAAGCCCGAGACAGACGTTTTATTGCTGAAGTCTGTTTAAATTTATCTTATGACTAATTGGGCTTTGATTAAAGTATAATAAAACATTAAGTGTCTGTAGGCTGAGTCCAAAAACTACTTTTCCTTTTTGCAAAAGATGATTTTTGAGTGTGTATGACTCAATATTTCAGTGCTTTTTAGTTTAAGGAACTCCTGGTACTGTAAGTACTTGCAAATGGCACTTACAATTTGTGGTTACTCATAGTGTGTAACAATTTGTGGTTACTTGCAGAAGAAAACCTCCACATAATTTACCCTATTGCTGTGCTATCTTTATGAAAAATTGCCATAGTTTGATTAGCTTGTAAAAACCAGCAAATCTTTACTCTAAGGGTGGGAGCTGGGAACTCCACGTCTCCAGGACTGTGAAGAATTTGAATTGTCTCCTGCTCTGAGCATCTGTCATAAAATCCCCTGACTAAGCCCCTAACTCAATGTTTATTGCCATTTATAGTCTGCTTGCAGTTGCCATGAGCTGAAGGGTGTCTATTCTGGTTTCCTACTGTTTTCATTAATAAAGAAAGGGATGTAAATAATACAAATAAATATTTATTCCTTCCACCCCTCCCCTGCCCTCACTGACATGAAACTGAAGAGTTCCTAGTGGAGGAGCTGGCCTCAGGGTCAGTACAGCACTTGGGATAATGCTTGTCCTCTCTTCTATTATTTTTGCATCTTTTATTAACACTCTGGTTTATTTTTCGGACCTTCTCATGGGTCTGATGTTGTGCCAATAGTAAAGCTATACATGACCCACTCAAATGTAGTTTTCCAACTCTGCTCATGGCTGGTATCCATCTGAAGTGGGTTTTCAGATGCGCTCCTGTCCTAAAAGCTCAGCCATGCAGAAAAATAAATCTCTGCTCCAAAACCTGCAACTGTGAAATTGTGAATTTATTCCCTTACATTGAAAGAGCAATTTAAAAAATTTAGATGCACAATCGGAATTTTTCTTCCTCCATTCTCTGGTTCTTTTTTTTTTTTCAACCAGAAGGGAAAAAAAGTAAATACAAAATACTTGGTGAAAGGCCTTCTACATTTCTGAGCTCATACCCTGAACAACAGCACAGAAAATATGGCATGATATACTTTCATGCCTATGTAACAGCAGCTTTTCTGGCATTTTGTGGAGTCCACAAGACATATTTGTCCATCTTCCAGCTCTGCAGGCTTCTGATCTTCTTGAAATTCAGGCTGCATTCTCCTCGACTTCTTCTTGTCACGATAACTTCCCACCAGCCAAACCGTGCCTTGTATTGCATTTATGCAAGCACACATTCTTCAGATTCTGTTTCTGGTTAATCTTTCTTCTTTCCTTGTCTTGCAGAGGCTGTCTGGAGAGACAGGATTATGGCCTTGGATTTGGAGCATATTGATACGTGATGCAGAGCAGAAATCCATTAACTCATGATGCAGAACAGTAGAACACATGAAAACATGATGCAGAGCAGAACTCGTTGTTCCTTAATGGATGTGGCTTTGCAGTGCTCACAAGGGGCAGAAATAAGAATAAATATCTACTTCAGGAAGAAAAAATTATTATGACTCTTAGTATCAGCAGAAATATATGAATTTTACAGATCTGCTTGCCAGAGCACAAATGCAGCTCTTGTTACAAGTTAGAGTTGCAATCACATGTAATTGAGAGGCTGAGGTGGGGTGGTCCAAGGAATGGCACAGCAATAAATAAGTTTGCTACCTCTACACTGCCAAATAACCTTTATTCTGTTGAGTTTTCCAGAGGACCTATTAAAAGCATGATGATGAGCTTGGAGAAACTGCAAAATTCCCATTTCAAAGGTGGTTGTCCTGAAAGTGTTTCCTTCCAGGCAGCAGGTTGGTCTATGTGGTATTGTGATTTTGCTTGATCTGCAGGATGTTGCTCCTCAAAAGCCACACATTGTCCTGGTCCGTGTAGAGGAAGTTTCACTTGCTGGCCTATTGAAGGCAACAAACTTTGCACAGCATTTTAAGTGTATGCTTCCTGCACCCCCAGCCTCTTGCAAATCTCAGGATCACAGAATTTGTCAGGTTGGAAGGGACTGCTGGAGGTCAGCTAGTCCAGCCTCCCTGCTGGAGACGTCTGCCTACACTGACCACTGACTTCCACTAATGATGCCCTCAAACATCCTGCCAGCATTTGCAGGAATATTTAACACATGTGGAGACGGATTCTGCAGCTTCTTCTCGAGGGACGTAATTTTTCTTTAGTGTCACACAGTAATCTGTCAGGAAAACGGGGTGTGGGATGTGCTGACTGTCTCCTAGAGTTTGCAGCCCCACAAAAAATGTGGCATCGTCTTATCCCTCATTGCTCGGCATCTGAAATCTCTTGATATGGGCATTTTTGTAGGCTTGGTTTACTTGTTGGAGTCATCCCTTGAAGGTGAGGAGTTTGAAGTGTGATGCATGCTGAGGTATCACTGTGCAGCATTAATCCAGTCTCCCTTTTCCCTGCTTTGCAACCTGACCTTTCTGCTGTCCATACATATATGGACAGATCTCAGACCTTTCAGGATTAAAAAAAGGGGGGAAAAAAAAAGAGAGAAGAAAAAAGAGCATGAACCAGACATAACTCCATCAGTAAAAGAGTACCAAATAATAAAGAATAACGTTTCACACAACTTAAGAAATTTCAGGCTGCACTAACCCACGCTCACGTCTTATCCACAAGCTGACTCTGCTGGCTCCACGGTGCTACAGATGCCTCAGGGCCACCAAAGATGATGCTTCAGGCCTCCAGCAGCACAGATTCCAGAGCGTTTTCAGGAGCACAGTGAGATCTGAAAGGCTGTTGGCAGCTTGGCTCACCGGCTTCCAGAGGGTGAGACAGCTCCAATTGGCAACCAGTGGTACAAGCCATTGACTGAAGCCTTCACGCTCCAGCCCTCAAATGCTCAGATGCTGCTTCCCAGAGCTGCTTCCCAAACAGAGCTGGCACTCTCCAGAGAGCTCATACATCTCATTTACCTCCTGGCTTATACTGAGTTAAATGCAGGCAAATTTCAGAGACCAGCTCTGCTTTCATCAGGGAGGAGAGCCTATGGAGATCATTTCCTCTCCTGAACCCGTCCCATGCCATATTGTCCTGTCTGTGCCTTGCCAATGGCATCCTGGCCTAGATCAGCAATGGTGTGGCCACCAGGACCAGGGCAGTGCCTGTTCCCCTGTGCTGGGCACTGGTGAGGCCACACCTGCAATTCTGGGTTCAGTTTTGGATCCCTCACTACAAGAAGAACATTGGAGAGTGTCCAGAAAAGGATAATGGAGAAAGGTCTGGTCAGCGCAGATCTGTGGCCTGCAGAGTCCCTCAGACAAAGCAGGCTGGACTGTCCTGTTGGAGAGGGTGTCTGTGAAAGCCAATTAATTTAGGGGGGGCATGTCAAACTGCAAAGGAAGAGGGAACAAAGCTGAATCAAGAAGATGGAGGGAGAAGGAGCAGTCCTGAAAGCAGTTTGGGCCTTGAAAAAGTACTTAAGTTGATAGTAGAGAGAAAAACTTTGCAGGTGTGAAGCTGGGCTCCTTCATGACAGAGAGGGCTTTGGGAGGCAGCAAACACAGAAGGAAAGCAGTGAGCAGGCAAGAGTGCAAAAAATGAAGGAAAAAGGCTGACAGAACTAGGAAAAGGAAGGAACATGAACAATAAAGAGAAAAATTAAGAGGCTCCATGGGTGAAATTGAAAGTGATAAGGCAGCACTGAGAGTCACCAGCTCAAGAGCACTGATTAAATATAAAAATTGGCATATCCAAGCTGCAGACTTACGGTGTCATTTAAGTATTCTGCTGCTTCATCATCGTGCACTATTATCACGTTGTTCTAAGAAAAGTTAGAAATTTGGATTTTTTTTCTTGTTATTTCTGAAGATTTTGTTTTGGCGCTCACCTTTGTCACACTCCAATGACAAATGAAGCAGCTTGCCACGTAAATGCACGCATTTATCATCAAAACCTCTTTTAAAGTCCCCTGTGTTTCCCACATTGTAATAAATGCTAGAATTTGAAGCTGGAGCCGGCAATACTGCTGGTATAAAACATAACAGGGTGTGACCAGAGATTTCTGGCTCTCACTGAATCCATTGGAAGATTTACTGTTGATGTCAATGGGAGGAGAACTGGGCCCACGGTAGGAACTACAGTAGTAAAAACAATGCATCTGAATTAATGAGCCATCTCTGCCTGCCAGTGGCCCTTTGGGCACTGCATGCAAATGAAGACAAAACAATAGAAGAGATTAAAATGTCTCTGATTCCAGCAGATTTAGAACAGACAAACAGTGAAAAATCGAAGTCTGCAGTGGTGCAAACTGTGTCATCACAATTCTTATGTCAGGTCACCCCACACTCCCATGAAACCAGCGCCTGCTTAGGGTTTTGCTGGGATGCAAATCAGCACAAAAAAGTGGATATTGATAAAAGAATATTTTTAGGCTTGCAAATCAGCCAGAGTCAGTCAAATTCTTGGCCCCAGCCATGTGCTGCTGAGTAGTGTCAGATGCTCACACATACACAAATTGACATTTACAAGGCACACTGTGCCTAGTGCCAAGTTCAGGAATAAATCACCTCTTTTCATAGGTTCAGCAGAGCCTCCTAAGTACACTAGAGCCTCTAAGATTCATTTATTGTTTGCTACTGGAGGGATTGGAATTCTCCTAGGCAGAGAATAAAAACCCATCCAGGGTAGCATAAGGGAAACTGCATAAAACTTTGCAGTTCTTGCATTGCAAAGCTGCAGTTCCATGGGGCAATGTTTTGGGTATGCTGCACGTGGAGGATTAGGTGTGACTGTAATTAACAGCAGTGTGGGCTGCATAATTAACTCCACGTATATGCTGCTGGAAACCAGCTCAAATAAATACCATTAGCACTTACCTGGGGAGTGTAGAGGAGGTTGGGTCTGACTCCTGAGGCTTTGCTTGTAAAGAATTCAGCCCTGAGAGGATTTCCTTCAGCTGCACAGAGGTGATGCTGACTGCTGGTGGATCTCTCCAAGAACACAAAGTATTTTGGTGCTGGAGGAAGCTGAAGATCCTCATTTCGCCTCTTTGCTTGTCCAGACCCAATGTGATATTAAGTTCTGCAAGTCCACCTGAGGAAAAATCTGTGCACATTTATAATACAAAAAAAAAGGAGAATCTCATCTGTTTGGATGAGCCATTGATCAAAAATCCACTGTGCTGTCACTTGGCTGTCTGCTACAGCTTGTGGTAGCTCAAAAGAAATGTAAAATTCACTTAGGCAATGCTGCACAACAATATTGGACGTAGCAGCCATGAGCTTACATCTCAGAGGCTGCAAAGCCTGTCTAAACCCCTTCCTGAAGCCCTGAGAGCCAGCAAAGTCCACACTTACCAGCCTTTGACCTCTTCCTTGGACTGTTTTCCTCCTGGAGAAGGTGCAGGCCCTGACTTTGCTAGTGAGGCCACTTCTCAATAGCATTGTCTTTCTGCAGATAATTATAGGACGGGTTTGGGCAGTTAAGAATGATGATCTCTACCACATGGTGCTGTAACATTTAACAAGGGAGACGACGAAGACAAAGCTTTACCACAGACTCCCCTAATGAGGCAAGATGGTGCCTGTGGTGAGAGGTTCTATTCCTTGTCACAGTAACTGGAAACACTGCAAGAGGAAGAAGGGAAGAGGCCTTATTTTGTATTCATCTTTCTGAAAAGAGCTTGCATGGCTGCTGGCTTGTCTGGCTTTTTAGGTCTGGGGCAGGCCTTGAGCTGTGTTGGTGCCACCAGCAGTTATCCTTTGGTTTGCATGGTCTCTCCTGAGTAAGGGAAGGTTTCTAGAGAGAAATATGATCCTCTGCTGGGCTAGTTTGTACATGTGGGAAAAATCAGACAAGATTTAGGATACACAAGCCCTTTTGGGTGGGAAGGGTTTCAGCTTTGGGCCTGTTTATTCCAGTTTTATCAGTGGGTCTAATGTAAGGTGCTGTCTCACCCTGAAAACCTTGCTGTGCTTGCATCAGCAAGCAAGTTCCCAGCAGCTTCAATAATGCTTCCAGGAGTAATTCAATAATACTTCCAGGAGTATTTATCCCATTTAAAACTCACCTATGCAGCTTCAAGTCCTGGTATGAAGTGCTGTGAGCGTGACCTTGTCTTGGCTTTAGCAGCTCCAGAGCTGCCAGCTGTGGCTGGGGTGGCTGCTCTGGATTTTAAGGAAGTTCAGAGATCTCCAGACAGTGCCCACGGCCTCACAATAGTGATAGGTGAATCTCTCAGTCTTTAGAAAATGTGTTTTAAGGGCTTGTTATAAAGAAAAATGGGAAATAACAAAACGAGCTGCTCTTCTTTCTCTTATTCATGGCTGTGGGAAAAGAAGCTCTTTGGGAACAGAGGGCAGGGCTGGGAGAGCTCATGCAGACATGGTACCCCCTCACCCACACAGCCCTCCAGCTCTCTCTTTAAATACCCTGCTTTTAAATATTTGCCCACTTTTGGGACCAGAAGTTTGAATCATCTTTGCAGGAAAACGAAGGGAATATGTTGAGGGACAGGTTTCCCACCCTTTGCCCTTCCTGTGGGAGGACTTTGGACATTTTATAGGCAGAGTTTGTTCAAAGTGCAAAGAATCTGAGAAATGGCTTGAAAGTAGAGCTGGGAAGGATGGGAACAACCTGGGGCTCAGAGATGTGAACACTAAGTACTTTATGGGTGCCTTAGTAACTGTAACCAAATAGGTCCCTGACCATTTTTATTAGCAAGCTTTATGTGTTTTGGGGTAGATATTAAACTACAACTTGGTGTGAATGTCAGGTGTTGATGAAGAGCAGATCCCAGCTGGGACAACAAGGACATTGCATCCAGGCCGTGTTGGAGGTGCAGGAGTGGAGCTGTGTGGGAGGCTCTTGGCTGAGTTTATTGCTCCAGGCCAGCTCGAGCTGCTGATTCCCTGTAACTTCAGCCGGAGTAATTTGATGTGCTTGGGCATGAGGCTCTGGTCTGCCCTCAGAAACACCTCTGTGAGCATGGTGACCTCAATTCCTCCCTTTCCATTCTCTTGTGTTAAAAACAAGGAGGAAAGAAATCCAGCAGAATGCTCTGCTTGTGCCACTTGTCCTTGGGGGACCACACCCACACGGAGCTCCCAGCGCCTGGGTGTGGGAAGCCTGAGCACCAACACTTGCCCAGGCATCAGGGTTGCAAGGTCTCGCATGGGTTGTTGGGACATTTGCCCCTAGTTTAGGTCAGCCCAAGTGTCCTGGTTTAGGAGACAGGTCTCATTCCTTCTTCATCCTGCATGGAGAGAGGGAGAGATGATGGCTTTGGATACTTTTCAGCTTTAGGTGTGCTGTTGCTTTGAATTGTTCTTTGGAAGCGTGCACAGCATTTATGGCATTAGCAACTGTGACCTGTTCATAACAGGAGCCCTAGTTTTTCTCCATTTCTGTAAGAATTCACACTGCAGGTGCAGGAGACATTCAGTGCCCTGAGGCACAGGGTGTGACTCTTAGGGTGTCCTGTGCAGGGCCAGGAGTTGGACTCGATGATCCTTGAGGGTCCCTTCCAACTCAGGGTATTCTGTGATTCTACGATTCTGAATTTCCTGGCTGCAACACCTGAGACAGTGAGGAGTCACACACTGTTCTGCTGAAAGGAAACTGAGTCACTTTACAACGCTCTAACAAAGTACAAGTTAATTCCCCTCAGATGCACGTTCAGATGTCCTGCACAAACCACAAGATGTCAGTCTGGCTGCATGAAAATTCAAGCACAATCCTGCCCAGGTTCCTGCAGTATTTTAAACTCTAATATCTCTGGTAACACAATCTCTTCATATACCACTACAGTTTGTCCTGCCATATAGCCATAAATCTTAGTTTTCTTTCCAATGCCTCTTTCACATTGGGCAAAATATTTAAGATAAAAAATGATGTCAGGGAATGTAATTTATCTCTTGTTAAAAATAGTTTTTAATACTGAGGTGTCCTTGATCTTTATGTTCTGGCTCCGGTTTTGCTGTGCTAACACTTGCAAGGACACACACTGGCAGGTGGGATTAGTTGTACTCTTACAAACCATTTCCTTGAAGCACTTTGTGCAGAAAGCACTCTCGGTATTAAACAAGTCACGGGTCACTTTCTCTCTGTGTTTCCCTATTTGACTGATCCCTGTGCTGCAGTTTAAATTTCCACATGCATTCCCTCGGAGGTTTGCTCGGGCAATTAAATGGAGCAAGTCCAGGGGAGGCCACAGACATGATCCGAGGGCTGGAGCATCTCTCCAGTGAAGATCGACTCAGAGACAGTTGGGGCTGTTCAGCCTGGAGAAGAGAAGGTTCCAGGGAGACCTCAGAGCTCCTTCCAGTGCCTAAAGGGGCTCCAGGAGAGCTGGAGAGCGCCTTTGGACAAGGGATGGAGGGACAGGACACAAGGAATGGCTCTAAACTTAAAGAGAGTAGGTTTAAGTTGAATATTAGGAAGAAATTCTTCCCTGTGAGGGTGGGGAGGCCCTGGCACAGGTTGCCCAGAGCATCTGTGGCTGCCCCTGGATCCCTGGAATTGTTCAAGGCTAGGTTGGAAGGGGCTTGGAGAAACCTGGGCTAGTGGAAGGTGTCCCATGGACGACAAAGGTTGGAACTAAATGATCTTTAAGCTCCCATCCAGCCCAAACCATTCCATGATTCTACTTTTGTTTTTTGTTTTGGTTTGGTTTGGTTTTTTTAATGTCATTGTTATCTGGAGAACTGCAAGTGCTCAGTTCAGGGTGCCCAACCTCATCAGCAGTGGGGCTCGATCCCAATTTTGGAATCCTTCTTGCCAATTTCCTCCATGTGACATTTTTCCTGGCCATGTGCCTGTGTAAGATTTGCCTCTGGCCCAACCCCTGCCTCCTTAGAGACTCCTGGGTCTGTTCCTGAGCACTGTGCCTTGATCATGCACTGGGAGAAGCCTTTGTCCCTTAAGGTGAAGCCATTCCCCCTCTGCATCACGGGGCTGTACCTGGGGGGCTGAAGGCAGGACCTGGCCCATGTGCTGCTGCTGAGACAGAAATCTTCCAGAACGTGACAATCACCCTGAATAAATTTCTCGGGATTATGGATCTTCTCAGGTTCATTCGTTATTTCAGATCAAAGCCTACCAAATCTGTTTATATTTCTCTGGTGATAGATGTTAAGGGATGTATTCAATTAAACCCCGATTTTAATGCTGTAACTGTAGTTAAAAAAATTTACAACCATTTCCATGTGTAGTTAAGACATCCTGCATAACTTCTAAAAAGGTCTTATTTCTCAATGTATTACAAATCTTCTGGGTTAATAAATATGTTTCACTTTGTGTATGGCATTCAATTTCAGTTAGCAAAGACAGTGGGGCAGTGAGATAAAGCAGAAAGTTTAAAAAAAAAAAAGGCTGGAGAAAGAACAAACACAATCTTGAAAACGAGAAATATTTTGGTTATTTTACCATTATAATACTTGTGGAAAAAAAGTCTGCCTGCCACTGACCACTCCTAATGTTTACAGGGAGGGCGCTGTTGCTGGTGTCCATGGGAGCCTGCTCATGGAGAAATCCAAATATTGTCAGGCAGCTGCAGGTGGCAGTGCAGGACCGTGGATGGAGAGATGGCAGCTCTCAGGAACTGGGTCTGGTCCAGTTTTGTAGCTAAACTTACTCACTCTTTGTTACTATGATGAAACCCTTCCAGGCTTGCTGCTGGTGTTGCTCACTCTGCTGAGGGGATTGCAGGTGATTTTCTCTCATGTGACCGTTTTCCTTCCAAGCAAGTGTAACAAATGATAACAGCTGAAAAGAGGGATGTACTTTAGTACAGGATGTAAAAAGGAATCTACTTTTTTTTCATTGGGGGTACCACTGATCTGTGCATTCATATTTCTGACTATTTTCACTCATTTTCTGAGGGGGTCATAAGCTGTTGCTTTAACAGAGCATGTTGGGAGACTGAAAAAGAAGACAGCAGGTATCTGCCCAGGCTTTGGCACACCTTTATGTTTCCTCCAAAAAACCTTCTGAGACATGGCTTAGGGGTTCAGAAGCTAAATAACTTCTTATAAGAATGACTGAAAGTAAATCTAGGCCTCGATCTTGCAGTCTTGTGTTTTAGCAGTCTGACTTCAGACCCTGCGTAGGATCAGTCACACGCAGAAAGTATTTATGGAACTGATGCCCATGATGGAATATAAAAACCAGAAGGCCCTGCTTCCAAATAATAAAATGGGATGCATAACATTTTTGTTGCATAGGAGAAATTAATTATAGAATTGTAGTAAATTTGGTGTTTAAGAGAGCTGGATTTGAATTCCAGTTCTTTCACAGGCTTCCTCCTGTGACCTTTGAGCAGGGCAGTGAGGTGTAAAAGCAAGGATCTTGGAGAGAGTCCCTGCAGCCTGGAATACTGATTATTTGGAATACTGATTATTTGGAGCATTGATTATTTGTTTCTAACAGGACTGGCAATGGGAGATAAATTCCCTTTCTGCCCAAGGAGCTGTGTGTGTGACCTCTGATGTTTTGCCGCTGCAAACAGGGAGAGGCCTCGTAGCTGCCATGTTTGACCTAAAAGTACAAAAAGCTGCAGGGAGAATCCACACACCCTGTGAAAGGTTTTGTGTGTGTGTCCCCCTCAGCCAGTGCAGTGACATCACTGGTGCCGGGTGCTCTCCCTTTCCCGAAGTGCTTCCCGTGGGTTTTGGGAAGGCCAGAGAGGCACCAGGCCCAGCCAAGCCTTTGACTGTGCCTCCACCTACGAGAAACCACAGTTTGTGACTGTAAATGGTGCTTGGAGAAGCCTCACTTTTGTTGGACCGGGAGATTTTTGTGAAGTCAGAGCCAAGATTGTGTGGTTTGGAAGAGGCTCTTTGGAGATTAGCAGCAGATCAGTAGATTTCTCAACTGCCTCTGACAGCTCTGAGTAGGAGGGACAGCAGCCTGGGGCTTAGGAGAGTCAGGGTTATGTCCCTTGCTCTCCCACTTTCTCCTCTGTGACCCTAGGGCATGGGATTGGAGCCCAGGTGAAGGTCCAAGGACCAGATCCTCGGAGAAGAACAGGAAAAGAAGAGAAAGTCCTTGTAGAGCCAGGTTCAGCACAGGTGTTGCAGTGATGGCTTCACCCCCAGACCTCAAAGGTGCTTCTTGGCGGACCTCTGCACAGTTGAATTCTCTAGGGAGTCAAGTTCCCTGTGTCCTTAGGCTGGAAATAGGTTTAAATGTGTGCCTGTTTGGTTATTTTAGCCTAAATCAACATTCAAATCAGAACGTTGGATTTCCCCTCAGCACTGGAGACTGTAGTGTGGGTGGATCATGGGTGTGCCTTTAAACTCGCCCTGATCCCTATGGGAGATAATGGGGAGAACTGAAATGGTAAAAATTCAAATATTGACACAGGCTACCACATGTGAACAAATGCCTGGATGTGAGAAGATCCAGCCTTCAAGGCTCTGAGGGCAAAGCCCTGTGTTTATCCACAGAGCAGGTCCTGTAGTAGAACAAGCTCCTGGTTTCTCCTCATCCTTGTGCCATCACTTTGTCCTCTGGGGACCACTGGCGAGCAACACCTGCCCAGGGCCTGGCATGTGGCCATTCATTCATGGCACACAGATTATTAAACAGCTACTGGACTGGAAGTGTCCAAGGCCAGGTTGGATGGGGTTTGGAGCAACCTGGGATAGTGGAAGGTGTCCCTGCCTGTGGCAGGGGATTGGAACTGGATGGTCTTTAAGGTCCCTTCCAAGCCAAATCATTCCGTGATTCAATGAAATGGGTGTTTTGTTTTGGTTTTCTTTTTGGTTTAAGAAACAGCCCCCTTGAAATTGTGGTTGGCAAGATATTGGTGGTCTTTATGTAGGGAGGAGTTTACAGTCAAAATAAACTAATGGAATTAGGAAAATAATCTTTATATAAACTATGTAGTACGTGAAAGAAACAGGTGACCTACAAGCAGATTGTCCAAGTGATAGAGCACACCAAGAAAAATATTTGTCTGAACTTATTACAAGTTGCAGAGGCCTTTGTTTCCCTTGAACTCTACAAACTCATTATAATTATCAGCTGAAACTGGAGAGAAGCTACTAATTAGTAAAAAGTGTTCTTCTCTCCCCTCTGCCTGGGAAGGTTTGAACTGAACAGTTTTCCGGTTCCACCCGTGTCTTGGAAAATTTGGAGTATTCCACTTCATTAAAATACTTCATGCAATCTCTGGAAGGGCACATGTGTTTGTCTCGTGTGCTTTGACAAATGCCCTACTTGCTTTTCCCAAAACACTTTTCCTTTCTTGTGTTGGAAACTTGCTTCATTTTCAGTCAAAATTGTCACTGTAAATTTTTTTTGAGACTTTGATGGCTATGAACTCACCTTCTTCTCATTATGAATCTACAGCAGCTTTAAAGACAGGACCTCTTTCAGCTGATTTGTTGAAGAAGCTGGGCTGATTTAACAAATTTTGGAAAAGAACTATAAAATACCTGACCTGCTTGACCTGAGGCTTGTGGATATGAGCTACATGTGGAGTCTGGCAGCTGAGAGGAGCAAACAGGCAGGGTTTGCTGGGAACTTGTGTTAAAATTCTTCTGTTCAGTCATGACCTTTAAAACTGTAATTCAAACAAGAGACCTGTTGAATTAAGAACAGACAGCTCATATCTTGTCTCCACTACAAATCCTGTTTTTGCTCTGTATACTGAATTAAAAATAATGAAATGGCTTTCCAGTGGTGATAACTTTATTGAATTTACATCCTAAATCACTTCTAAATGAGAACAAGTGATTATGATTTTCTTTTGGAGTACTCTGAAATATTTATGACAACTAAAATATGATCTGAAGCAATTCACAAAATTACAATGCTCAATCTGAGCTCTGTCATGAAGGTTTGCAAAGGTCCTAAATATCAGAGTATTTTATGGTTCTAATAAGCTTTTAGAGTCACATGACTGTCTGATGTAAATCAAGACACGTCCATTGGCATGCTTGTATTTTTCCACTGAGAATTTAATTATAAGACAGCAAAATTCACTGTTGGACTATTTTCTGTGAATGCCAGTAGCGGAACAACAGTATATTCACTCCCACAATCATGCCGTATTTCACAATCCTTAATTTTCTTTTTACAGACTGGAGATATCCCACTAATAGCATTAAACCATCCTCAGGCAATTAAAAGCAACAACAATATCTTCTGCGAGTACTTAATTGTGTTAGGCTGGAAAATGATCTGTTACTTCTACAACTTAACTAACACAAATAACCAAATAACAGCTGCTGTCCTCTTCAGCTCAGGTCTTACAGACTTAGTTCTGAGTTCTTTTTGCCCTTTTCCAGCTGCTACTTTGGATGTTTGTGGTGCCTAATAGTGTGAGCATCCACAGAGAAGCCCAGGCTGCTTTTTGGAATGATAAATGTTAAAGGTGAAAAGTGGAGTTTATAATGCTACATGCCTTAGCTTTGAATTTCCTAGCTGCAGGGAGATGCTGCTGCATCTGAATCATCCTGTGGAATACCTCATTGCTTCTGTTCAGAGGGTGTTTTTCAGTTGGGAGAACAAGAAATCTAATTTCATAATGACACAGGAACAGTGGATTAAAATTATCCAATGTTAACCAAGCTCGCTCTTGCTCCAGGCCTTTACCGCTTTCTTATTAAATTTTGTACAGGGTTTTAAATAGGTTTGTCAGTTAACTGCAAAAAATTGAATCTTCAAGAATGCATTCCATTTGGAGCTGTAAATTCTAAACATGTCTGAGAACTTCATAAAGAGAAATCAAGTAGAAATGATAAAGAGAACTCAGGGTCACTGCAGGGATGCTGCAGGAACCCACATGGTGGTGACCCTCTTTCTACTTAATCTGTCTCTCTCTCTCTCTTTCTCTCCCTGCCTCTCTCTACCACACATTTACTGTTAAATAAAATCCATATTATTTACTTTGGCCTTTGGTCTTATTTGCACCTTAATTTGGGCAGAGGCATCTTTTAATAATCAGATCCTACCAGGTGTTGGCTTGGGAGTGCATTCAATGCTGAGTTTGTAGTTGATTTAGTGATTTAGCACAGTGAGAGTAGGCTAGTTTTTTCTTTTTTTCTTTTTCTAATTTTATATGGCCTTTTTTCAGAGAAATGGCCAGAAAAAATACTCTTGATAAGGAAGCAGGCAGGAGACATTCAATCATGCTGACTTTCAGCTCTTTTTTGGGTAAAAAGAAAGACATTTGCTGACATCTTGCATTGCCTTGTGACTGCTTTCAGTGCTTTCCATGACTTTTTTCCTGGACCAGGTTTGTTTATAAGTGATGTATCTCCCAGCCAGGAATTTTAGCTGCGCTCTCTCCATCCCAGCCCAGAGGCACATGGCGAGATTCCGTCAGAGCAGCTCGAGCTCTCCGAGAGCTCCTTGGCCGGAGTGTGCTTCAGGCACACATGGAGAAGATATCAGCTGCAGAGATTGCACAGGCCCTCAAAATGTCTTTTTTTCACTCGAGGCCTGTTTGAAAACACCCGTCAATTTTGTTTTTAAGTGTATTAATGGAAATGGTCTAAATCCCCTACACGTCTGTCCAGTTTGCTTCCCGAGGCCGCAGCAGATCATTTACGGGTTAGTTACACTCCCTGAGATTGAAAAACCCGTAAAGAGTCACAGCAGGGCCTGGAAATCTAATTAATATTCGCTTGCAGCTTCCAAGGGTGAAACCTTGCTCTCAAGTCCTTACCACAAACTGCTGTTTTTTAACAATAATTTATGTGGGTGTGAAGGGTTTTTTTGGTTGAGAACACATTTTGTCTGATCTGGACAATTTTACCTGGAGGGCTGATGCAGTCAAGTTCTTCTTTTTGTAGGGAATATTTGCAGCAGATCCAAGGACTGGACGCCTAAGACATGAAAGCTGTGGTTTGATGGATTTTGTAGCTCAGCATTTCGGTCACTTCCCAATATAGGAGCATGGTCGTGTCACTCAGGGGCACAGCAGTGACCTGCATTTTGGGAGACAAAAGCAGCAGTGTATTTGTCATGTTGGTGGTCATTTCTCTTAACTCAGTGTTCAGCCGCTACCAAGATGAGGTATAGAAAGCTGTCATGCCATGCATTCAATAATTTAATAACCTTTGGGTTATCCTCTGATGTCAGCAGGAAATAAACAAGCAAAGCATATCCCTAGCTGGCTCTCAGCAAAGGGCCAACACAAAGTTAAAAAGCACAGGCAGCCTTTGAGCAGCCTCAAATTACTTTCACACTTTACCATCAGTTGCAGAACTCCAAGAGAGACAGCGAGAAGATTCGGGCAGAAAAATCCTTCTCTGTAATTGATCTCCCAGATATGTGTGAGTACATGACTCAGATACTGTTTCATTGAGGGAGTCAACACTGTTTATGTAAAGACTTCTCACAGGCAGCATCCAGCATCATTGAATTAAAGAGTATCTTGCATTTTTAATTTAAAATAAGAATCAAGAGGAGTCCTGATAAAAAATTGAAAATATGTTCTTCTTCCTTACCAAATTTTATTATCCTAGCCAGCAAATACTTTTTTAAAAATCCATTTAAAGAAAATATCCTCATGCAAAATAATCATTTCCTGAACATGGTGGATGATGATGTTAGCACAGATAAGAAGCAGGAGGCTGGATCTCTCTTTTAAGCTATTTCAAATCACTCAAATAGACTTTTACATTGAAACAGGGAGAACCTGAGAGATAATGTTAGAAGCTTCTCAAACTTGCTATGTATTTTACATCCACTTGGGGGAAAACACTGTAATTCCAGTCCAAAGATGTTCAAAACTCCTCACTCAGCAGTGTTACCTGTTCCTTGTATTAAAAGAATTCAGACTCAGTATTAATTTTTCAGTGGAACAAGATGAATAAAGAATTACAAGTGATATTGCTCCCTTGGAAGGAGCCAGAGATAACTCTGGGCACTACTTAAATATCGCTCTGCCCCTGCTTCATAAAATCCAGTGACTTTCAAATGGTGGCCAGGCCTCTGACTGACGTTCTCCATATGGAAGAGTTTTGTGGTGGATGAAAGAAAAGGGACATCTGTCTTTGAAACTGGTTTCCATCCCAGTGCATGCAACTCTAATCACCAGAGAGATTTAATCAAGAGATAATCGAAACTAAGAAGAAATTGCCCACTCAATAAAATTCCAAACCTGCGATTGCTGTCTCTTCAGGAAATCATAGAATCCCAGAATAAAGACAGCGAAAAGTGATGGGAGACTTCAGCAAACTTAACAGGCAAATAATACATATGCCTTTAATTATGTACAAATAGATTTGTATATGTAATATTTATTTTAGTCGCTCAGCTGAAGTCTACTTTTTATTGAGAACAGATTGAAAATCATCACTTATTGCCATTAATGGATGTAATTGTGCTGTGAGATGCCTCCCCAAACGAGCAGAGAAGCCACATAAGAAGCTGGCTTTTTGTTGTTAAACATTATTTTTTACTTATTCCTATTCTATCACGCCACCATTACACTGCTGTACTCCCGAGTCAAAGGCCAGATCAGAAAGAAAGCTTGCCCCAAAAGCAAAATGGTGATTTTCTTGGTTTTGTGTTAAAGAAGAGCAAACAATCTTGAGTTTTTGAGGAAAAAAACTGCAGCAAAATGTAAGCGGGAGGGTTTTTCTCCTGCAGGATATGAGTTACTTCTCTTCAAGCAAATAGGGATTATTTATGTGCAAGGTTTTGGGAGGTTTGCAAAAGCGATAGGTGCAATTAGACACTATAATGGAGAATAAGTGAAAAAAAAAAACCAAGACTTTATTGGATACATGCAGGGAGTTCAGCTTAATATATTTAATATTTCTTATTCATCTTTTGGAGGCATCTCTGAAAATCCTGTTTCTGGAGTGAAATGCAATCATAGGAGCAGAAATCAGTATTTGTATTCACAGATAGTAACAGTTCAAAAAAAGCTCTCTTATGTTAGAGATCACATGAGCATCAGAGCTGCATCTTAAGGCATCCCAAGAGATGATTAGGACAATATTTGTTTCTTCACAGAAGCAATTATTATAAAAAGCCCTGAATGGGTGAGTTTTGGAGCACAGTGGTTTAGACATTCAATGTCAGGGTTGTCAGACAGCTGAGCTGCAGGAAGAGGATAGAAAAGACAAAGTATTTACTCACATGTTCAAAGCAAAGAGACTCCTTTGAAGGCCAAAGGGAATTTTACCAGTTGCAAGATGAATATAACAGGAAAAAAAAAAATTCTTCTTTTACATTCAGCCATTTTTTGCAGGATGGTGTCAGGAAGGGGTTGAGCTGTGCCAAATCTGTGCTGGGAAACCTTTCTGGATCTAGAAGTCATTAGAGGTACACTACAAACATCTGAACAAAGTCTGCAAGGTGCCCTCTGGATCTCACAGCTAATATTTGCAGTATTTCAGATAATTTTGGCCCCTGTTTGCGCTATGTAATGGAATATAATGCCAGGATTGCATAAACTCCAGTGTTTTCCTTGGAATTGGTGAGGATTTCACTCGGCCTGTGGATCTGCTCTAAATATACAAATATCTCTTCAGACATGTGTGGCTGCAGGGAAATTCAGCCCTTAATTATCTGAGCTCTTCTGCTTTGCAGCCTGTGAGAAATTCCAGTCAGCTGAGGGCGTTTGTTTAAGGGTAGCACAACTTGGAATTTGGATTATTCCATAGGGATGCTCAGTAGCTGGCCGTATTTGAGCTGTTTCTACTTCTATTATGTCCAAAAGAGAACTCCACTCAATTTTAATGAAGTCAAGGTGTGCTCATGCCAGTCTGATGAGAAAGGGAGAGAAACAACAAGGAAGGAAAGAAGAAGCAAGGAAAAACCAAGGAAAAAGGAGAGTAAGAAGAAGAAACAGAAGGATAAAAAGACAATCCCTCCCCTCATCCACCAAGAACGAAGGCCTAACAAAAGTGTTGTTCAATGCTGAGCTGTAATACCTTATTTTAGCTTCTGATCCGAAATCCTTTGACGTCAATGAACTTTCTTTGACTTTAATGTGCTCTGGCTCAAGCTGGTCATGTGGATCTCAGACTTGCTGTCTGTGAATTAACATGAAGCTGTGGATTAGTTTTCCAGAGCAAACAAATAACTTTACAAGGTAATTAAGCTGCTATTTCAGCATTAGCAGGTTACAATAGCCAGGTCCCCGAGCAGATATGGAGGGTGATGGGTTTGAGTGGTGCCTGATGAAGTCATTTCTCAGCAGTGTGTTTTCTGGGGGGGCTGACAGAATTTAGGTTAATGGAAAACATGCCTGCCTTGCAAAGTATTTCCACCAGAAATATTGGAGCCTGAGCAAAAACATTTCCCTATTCTGAAAAACATGTGGAGCTGCTGTAAAGTGCTTTTTTTTTCCCCTTTTGTGTGTCTACCTCCATAACTGAGCATATCCATGTCGTTATAACGTGTATATGTAGCAGCTCACTTTACATAAATACATTAAAATGTAGACATATCTACGTTATACAGATAAATACCACTTATTATTCCAGAATAAGGATTTCTTGAGCTATGCACGCTTCTTCTTAAATATTAAAATACATTCTTAACTGAGAATTTTTGTTTTACATGCTTTTATCCATATGTTGTTTTTACTTGAAAGGAGAATTTTCTGACTCAGCAAAATTGTTTGAAATCTTTTTAAGATCCCACTGCCGCTCAATGAGAGATTTAGTTTTAATATAATTTACTTTATGTAAACTATAGGGGATGCACATGTTTGTGTGCAGACAAAGAGGATAAAGAATTCTTTTGTTAACCTACTAGGACTAATTTTATGTGGTTGATGTTCTGTATTATATTTAAATGTGGAACTACCTATTTTAAACCATTTGCTGATTTTGTCTGATCAGTGTCCCAAATGTTGCCATTTCACATGGCCAGATGATATTATACTGCAATTTCTAAATTGTGCACACTTAAAGATTCTGCCAAAGTATGCAATTTAGTAAAAAGAAATTAATGGTTGAGGGAAAATGTATCTAACAGTTAGAATCTTGCATGTCATTTCTATGGATTTTATACTTGAATATGTTGGCAGAAGCAACTAGAGGGAGACCAAAATGGCACCTATTGGGTAGGAATGAATTCCAAAGTCTCTGTGTTGTTATTACATGTTATTTTAAACTGAAATAGAATAGGTTTAGATTAGATATTAGGAAGAAATTCTTCCCTGTGAGGGTGGGGAGGCCCTGGCACAGGGTGCCCAGAGAAGCTGTGGCTGCCCCTGGATCCCTGGCAGTGTCCAAGGCCAGGCTGGATGGGGCGTGGAGCAGCCTGGGACAGGGGAAGGTGTCCCTGCCTGTGGCAGGGGGTTGGAACTGGATGAGCTTTGTTTTGGAGTTGTTCAGAGCCCCATTCAAATTGCACCCCCTGAAATCCCATCCCTGTTTTACCCATGTAGTTAATTAGTCCCATTAAAAGAAAGAATCAAAATACAGCAATACAGTTTTGCCCCCTGCGTTTGGGGGCAAAAAGTCTGTATCTAGTTCAGGACAGAATCAGGATTTGCCTATATGCTGGGCATTGATATTTCTTTTTCCTATCCCTCTTTGTTGCACTCTGATCAGAAAAACCATCCTGAAAGGCTGGAGGCCACTAAGGCTGGGCCAAAAGCCACACTCCTCTTTCTATGCATGTACGCATTTGTGGTGTATAATTTAAAAATGATTATATTTTATTCAAACAGAAGCTAATCCATATAGCAGTGTAACAGGGAGCCATCAGAAAAAAAAAAATTTAAAAAGCTGTGTTCTGAGGCTGGAAGGGAATAAGTGGTTGGTGTGTTTAAAACAAAGACTCATTTTCCCACTGCACGCTCTTGCACGAGTGCCAGCGACCACAACTGGAAGCTCCGTGCCTGGGTGATGTAAGAATGCTGGTCTGAGCCTACTGTTCCGAGGTTTGCTCCTTATAGAGGTCCATCACAGCTGCTCTGTTCCTGTGGCTTCTCTTCAGGGCAGCCTGAATCCTTGCTGAGCTCTGTGACCCAGTGCCACCATCGTTGTCACGATGATCTCCTAAAATATTGATGACCTGGCTGCATTGCCCTTTGAGACACCCTAAACAGGACCAGGGTCTGGCTGCTGGACCCAGGAGCAGAACTGAATCCTGTTGTTTTTATTACAGTTTCTAATCTTTCCCCTAATTTGCTTAACCAGAGAAACCTAACCCATGCTCAGAGCTAATAGAGAAATATATATATTTATGTTAAAAAAATCCCTGTGTGTGTCTGTCTGCAGTTATCATTCAAGTTCCAGCATCGTGCTGGGTTTGGCTGGAGCACAGTTAGCTTTTCTAAATGGGAAATGAGAAGAACCAAGTGTGATGTGGTGATGCAAGAAGAGAAGGAGACAGGGAAGCACCTGGCTTGGACAAGGGACATCTGTTTTTACTGGGTTTTACACGGCAGGGAAGGGAGGGAGGAAGAATTTCACGCAGAAAGACAAAGAACTGACAGAGTTTTATCTGGATATGGAGGAAGGATGAAAAAAAGAGAGAGAAGCCTACAGCATGAACAATTTCTAAATATGAACATCTGAATTTTTCAATAACTAATAATTGATTTTGAATAAATAAAGAAAACATGGTGGGTTTAATGTATTCCCAAATAACTACTTTTGAATAACTAAAGAAAATGTAAAGGTTTTTTTTTTCTGTTGTTCCAAAGTGTCTGAAATATCTGTTTTCTTCGTTGTTTCATCTTGCTCCAAATGAAGTGCGCTGTCTTTTAAATCAGATCTCTTTATAACCTTACAAATGGGAAGAATCATTTTACATAAAATGAAAAAATATGCTGTTAAAAAAGTATTTTCCATGAAAAATTTAATTCAACAGATTTGGATTCGTTACCTTTAAAATGGGATCAAAACTAGAAGCCAAAGTAAAGGCGCGGATTGGAGACTGTGACAGAAAATAAGTGAAGGGAGAAATTTGGAAAGACTGGTGAAATTTTGCCTATCACAACAACACTATTGAATACTGTTACTTGGATGTGGCTATGAGCATGAGTTTGCCTTTATGACAATAAATATAATACCTGTGGAACAAATTCATTGCTTGTTATACTCTCAGAGAAGACAAAAATAAAAACATCTCACTGGAGAAACCATGGGAAATGAAGCCAGAACCAAATGGTTCCTCACAGGGCAGTTTCAGAGTGACCTCCCACTTCCATGAGATCAGGCTTTGGCTCACGGTGCTGCACTGCAGCAGCTGAATTTAAAATAATGCTGAGACATGGAGAAAGGGCACAGATTTCTAGATTTTGACCACCAGGCCAAGATGGTTGGAGAAGGGCCTGAATGGCAGAGCTGAGGGAGGAAAACTTAGCCACAGGACCTGTTATCTCTGCTCTAAAATATGCTTCCATGTACAGATTTGTAATAAGGAGCTCAAAGGACACAACACCTCTTGGGTTCTTCATGGATACATCATGGATTTTCAGCAGTAATCATTATGTTAATATTTTACATAGGAGAATTGCAAAGTTTTAGAGAACTCATCTAGAATGAAATATTGCATAACTGTAAATCGTGTAATCAATTATTACCCGCATAATTCTTTTAAGTGGCATAGGATTCTTCAGGAATTTCTCCTTAGCTGCGAATTAAATCAAACTAGGAGAGCAGCCTTTACCCAGAAGGCAGAGAGACTCTCTTAAAGTAGGATCAAAATCTCCTTTTGTCTTCTACTGCCTGCCATTTTATTGACACCAAGTTTTGTGCCCAGTGTGCCACCTCACTGGCACCCTGGTGGCCATTTCACCTGCCCAGTCTGACTTGTGTGACCACATGTGCACGTATTTTATTCCTTTTTTAAAGGGTTTTTATTTCCTTTGCAGATAGTCAGAGCCCCAGTGGACCAAAGTGCCCTCAGCCACGTGGCACAGAGATTTGGTACCAGAGTTAGTGGCACAAGCGTTGAAGAACTTACTTTGGGTAAGAGCTGTGATCAGAAAAGAAGATGAGGAAGGCTCAGAAGACCATTTCACTGTATTTTAATTTGGGATCATTTTGCCTGGGACAAACTCAGTTCGAGTGCCTCTCTGAGGGCATTGCACATGCTTATCTTGGGTCTGAATTTAGCCTAATTGGCACCAGGCACTTGGCACCAGCGATTGACAGCACTTCTGGGAATCTAATTACAGCAGCAGAATGTCAGAGCTCCCAAAACTGGAACAGCATCTCTTAAGGCAGTGGCATTCATAGCCTAAAATCTCTTGTTTATCCATATTATTTATCTATGAGGAAGGAACAGCATTAGGTACAAGGATGTGTTTATCACCCGTGACAAATATCTGCCTCTTAGGACAGGCTCAAGATGGAACTGGACATTACAAAAACTTCTGGGACTAAGAAATTTCAGGATAATTTCTAGGCCCTGCTGGAACAAGTGACAGAATTCCCATGGTGGATGTGGAATGTTCTCAGGTGCTGCCAGGCTGTTTGTGATGTCAGAGATGCTGTGTGGGACAGAAGAGGCTGTAATGCCTTCTGAGTGGGGAGCACTGGGACAGGACAAGCTTTGGGATGAAAAACAGCAGCCTTATTAAACAGGGACTTTCCCTTCTCTGCAGAGAGCAGCTGGCATGGAACTTGTCTGAATTACCCTGGAAATGGGCAAGTACTGGTTTCCCGTCCCAGCCTCACAGAAATTCAAACCCCTCTTTTCTCCTTTTTGGATAATATAAACAGTGAAGTGATAGATAATCATTTGTATCCTTTCTCCTCTTGCCTCGACTCCTCACTTTGGGCAGTCACAAAGTGCCTCTGTTTTGACATGAACAGATCGTTTCTTTCTCTGTTCTTGTCTCTTTTGGTCTGCATTAAAAATGTGTCTTCCTGAAAATAGAAGCCTTTGCTTGCACATTGGCTGTGCTCTCTGTATTTTGAATTGCTCATCATTTACCCCTGACTTGGCCTGTTGGAGATGCAATCAACAAATCACAGTATTTCCAGTCATTTTTCTTGCAGAGCTAATCTGGGAATAGTTCTTTCCAAACAGAATGTCTGGGACCTGCTACTGGGTTATTTCCTCTCCCTTTTATCACCTTGACAAATGATAGCAAGAGTAGGAGCAGAAGGGTTCTGCAGCAAAATTGACTTTAAAATTAGCTGTAGCATTCTCGGCTGAGAGGACCAATTATAAGAGAGATGCTGAATTTCTCTTCTCTGCAGGATAATTAAAGCTGACTAACAAGTGCTTTTTTCTGTGTCTTCCATACAGAGCTACATTCAAAATCTGAAATAGATGCTGCTATTCCTCAGCAGTACCTGTTCATTTAGCACAAATCTTCCCATTGAATCCACTTTAGTCACCGGTTCTAAATTTGCACAAAAGAATAATTTATGAGAGCACTGACAGGAATCCGTGTTAGATGGAGTCAAGGAGGATAATAAAGACTGTATCTATGGAAAAAAAAGGGCCATTCTGGGAAAAATTGCCAGACTTGACTCATTCTAAGCACAAAAGGTTGGAAAAGATATGAAAATTCAAGTATGGAAAACAAAGAGAGGAAATGACTTTGCAGGACAGTAGCCAGTGAATTATTTAGTTCTTTGTAGGACTGAAATACAAAGCAGCTTTAGTTAGGGGACTCGGGGAGGACTGAGGCTTAATTTTCAGACATAACTACCTAAATCCATCAGATGAACTTCAGGCTTTAAACTCCTTTATTTTTAAGCTTTCTGCTTTTTTGCAGATATCTATAAATCTTTAGGTATTTAATCAAGACATAGCACTGTGACAAGTTCTGTTCTGATTAACGTTTTGTTGTTTTGTTAACTGAACTTTCAAGTTCAGTTTGATATGTGTTAATGGGCTAAAAAAAGGCATCTTTGCATAAATGAGACACAAGCAGATACATAGAAGAGTGTGACTGAGTTTTTGGGGGGATTTTTTCCCCAGTATTTGAAAGCCAGTGACAATAGCCTGACTATTAATGAGATGGAAACGAAAAGAAGGAAAAGAGGAGTATTCTGGGACTCTCATGTACCTCAAATAGGGGGGAAAGAAAGATAGTTTGAAGATTAGATCCCTGAAAACAACCAAGATGGAAACAGAGGCCTCGTGAAGGCCATGACATTTTCTGGCCCAGGGTAATGTTTGGTGTTCACCACGGAGATAATTTAACAGGAGTGATGGCAGGAGGATTATCTGGTGTTTTCAGCTGGACACCTTGGGGCTCAGGGAGAAGGAATAAAACTGAATCTCGGGTTATGCTCCAGCTGGGAAAGCACAAAAGCAATCGAGAGAGAGCAGTCAGGTCCTTGGCTCATGCTTTAGTTTGAATATTTTGCTGCTACTGGCAGCTCTGGTGGCTTTTCTCTGCATCCAGCAGTCTCCTAGAGCTACAAAATTGCTCATGACACTATTCAACATAATTTGGGCCCACAGGTAAAACCCCTTTGGTGCCTCCCTGCCATGGGCAGTGGGGAATGATGACTGATAGCATCATGGGGGTGTTTTTCTTATGCTCTGCTTAATATTTGCTTCTCCTGTAATTTCAACTCTTTCCTTCAGGATTTTACGTTTATTCTGAGTGATTTTTAGTTGACTATGAATAAAAGGGCAAATATCTCCCCATCCCTCAGAAGCCCAGCTGTATTTTCCAAAACAGAGTCAGAGGATGTGATATTTTCATTTGTGCAAGTCAGGGTTTATTGACACTGCAGGTAATTATTAATTAGGTGTTTCCAATGCAAAATACACAACAAACCTCCAGTGCTGGAATACTGAAGAAGTTCAGAGATGTTTTGGTTCATGACCAGGTTAGAATCTAAAAATAGGTGATAAGAATTAAGTGGGCTGAGAATGGTTAGCCATAAACATAACAACATTTCTATTCTAACCTGGCAGAATAAATTGAAATTCTATCTCTATCTATATCTATATCTAGCTATTGAAACCCTTCATGCTAGGATGAACTTCCTTCAACAAGATCTTTACTGCTCCATTCAACTGGGAATTTTGGGGGGGGACAAATTTGATGAATTTATAACTATGCAGACTTGCCAGGCTCTGTATAAGCACCAGGAGGAAGTAGCAGTACTTTGCAAATGCAAACTGGATCTGTCAGTGCCACTTTAGCTTTCCTTCAGCTCTTGAGAAGCTTGCCAACAGGCTGCTGATTAATGTGATGTGCATTTAATTACCGAATGCCTATTTCTAATCCTTGCAATAATTAATATTAGCTACAGTACTGTTGACAAGGAGAGTGATTTACAGTCAGAGTGGGATGGTTTGGCTGAGCTTGGAGTTAGGCTGTGGGAGCTATAGAGAGCCTGAATTTTGTCCTGCTCTGTGAATCGTTTGGTCTTAGGCTTGGCTGGCCTTGGGCTTATTCCCTAAAATAGAATTGCCAGCAGTGAGAAGCAGTGGCAGACTGATCCCAGCAGAGGATTGCTGGGCAGCTCCTTCACTCTCCTTTGCCTGGGGCTCTTGTCTCCTTGCTGGAGTGGTTCCCACAGCAAAGGGCCTCCTTGCTGCACTTATGGCACCAGTTTGTGAGCCCATCAGAAGGGACAGAGAACATCCGACCCTCCCAGGGAATCTTGCTGCCTGAGGGCCTCATTGTATCCTTCAATAAAAGACGTGAAGACCCGAAGGGCTCTCTTGCTCCTTTGATTCCTGGGCACAATCCATAGGGAGGACTTCAGCACTCATTCAATACTCTCAGGAGCACTGCAATTCCTTGATACACAAGCTGCTGGGACAGTACATTTTGGCTTGGTTAGAAATGGGACATGGTACGTGAAAGAGCCACCTCCTTGGCATTTTATGCCAGGCTGGATAAATTATATATATATTTCTTTTATCGCCTGCCTTTTTATTCAAAAACCTGTCAAGTGTTTTTTTAAGACAATGGGATCATGGAGCTGGTGCAATGGTGGGCAGGTTTCTGAGGCACCTTGCAGGCTGCCAGGTGGCCTTAAAAAGGAGCATGCAAACCTTCCTGGGAACAGGGGCTAGAGAGGGATGCAAATGAGAAATCTGCTGATCTACTACCTGGAAGTAAAATAGCTGCTAAAATGTATAAATCCTTCTAATTTCTATTCCAATTCCCATAGCCACTTTGAACTTTTTCAGTATAAAAAGTTAAGTATTCCAGTCTTCTTGGCTATTTTGAGTTTTAAAGCATTTTGGTTGCCTTTGAGGAGCTCGTTATAAAAGCAAGGTCTAAGCACATCCATCACAAGGTTAAGGCTGAGTCCCTGGGCCATTACCTCACCCCCCTTCCCCTAAAGGAGTCATCCAAAGGGAGACCTTTGAAGGTGTAGATGTCCTTTGAGATCCTGGCTTTCAGCAGTGTTCCATGGATTGAAAATCTGCCTCTTATATTTGAAAGAATGATCTGAGAAATGCCTGCTCATGTGGCAGTGCTTTGTGCTGAGCCAGTGGCCTTGCACTGATATTTAGTGCCCTTTTAACACAATATTTTAACTTTGATTTCTATGGCATTGGCTGCAGAACCTCTGCAGCTGAAAACCCAAGGAGTTTCCTGGCTGTGAAGATAAACTCTGTGTATGACACATAGTTTGGAAGTAGGAACACTCCGGTGGCAAATCTTGTTTGTTCAATCTCACTTGAATTCAGTCCCATTGACTGGACTATTTCCCAATGCTGTGATACCTTTGCTTTGCAGAAGTTTAAGGGAATTCCCATCTTGGGTGTGAGATGGGGATTTTCAGTGTCATTTTGCAGGTGAGGAACTGAAGCCCTGGAAGGCCTGTTCAAGAACTGACAAAATCTACTGCCAGGATAAAACTGAATTCAATTATCCCTGTCCAGTGCCTGCTTAAGTTTCCTTTCTATGTGTTTGTCTGCTTGATTAAAAAAGCCAGTGTTTTGTTGTTGGTATCTTTTTGATTAAGGATGGATTTATTTTAATAACTGACAGGGGTTTCTAGTATTATTTCAATGCTTTATGTAAAATATAAATGATACCTGCACAAATGTACCGTCCAATACAGCAGACAGACACAGATAAATATGGGGGGTCTCACCTGAGTAGGGCAGAGGGGCAGAATCCCCCCTCCCCTGCTGCCCACGGGGCTTTGGGTGCAGCCCAGCACAGGGCAGGTTCTGGGCTGGGCCCTGTCCAGCTCTCACCAACCAGCCCTGCCAAATCCTTCTCCCCAGGGCTGCTCTGGATCTGTTCATCCCCGGCCTGGGGATTGCCCCAGTCCAGGTGCAGCATCTTTCACTTATTAAGGCATCCTGCTCTGCTGAATGGGTGTCTTTGTCCCCATTTTACACACCTCTGGAGATAAAACACCGAGCTGACAACACCTGCTTTATATGTTCGACTTCGGGCACTGCTACCAGCAGCCTGTTTCACCCGGAGGCACAATTACACAAGCTTTTCCATTTAATGGACTTGCATGACCTTTTAACCGAAATTCCCTTTGCACTGGAATTCCTGTCCTCTCCAGTGCTGCTGTTCAGGTCCCTGCCAAGGAACTGGACAGGGTTTCTTGCTCTCTAGTCCCCTTAGTTTCTGTGTCTGGAACTAATGGTCATGGATTTGTCCAACTCCTCTTTGAACCTGCTGATAATAATTCAGCTTCCTCAGGCAGTAATTGCCAGAGGTTCACTATGTGCTGTGTAAAGTAGTTTTTTTAAACCTATTCAAATGGATTTGTCAGGGGAATTCTACTTTGTTGGATTTGGTTAATAATCTTTGGGTTCATTCCCGTGTGTCTCTTTGCCTGGCAAACTGGTACAGCTCTTGAGGTGGAATATTTGATCTGATTGTTTAAATCTGAAAGGATCTAAAAGACAACAGCTCTTCTTTCTTCCCCCCTGAGCTATGTCTCAAAATATCTGCTGTGCATTTCAGTGCCTGACAAACATGGAAAGAAGCAGAAATATTTTTAAAAGAGGGATCTCACTTTTTGTTCCTTCTGTTCATGATAACGAATATTGACTCTGAAATCACAGCAGAAGAAGGGATTTTTATCTGAAAATCATCCAGAGAGGTTGTGATGTGAACAAGTGAGAGACTTGATTTCATTGCATTCAGTTGGGGTAAGAAAATAGTAATATAATGTTAGAATGTGACTGTACAGAGAAAAAATCTTTCTTCTGAGACACGTTTTAAGTGTCTCAGAGCTGTTTATGATTTTTCTTTTCCAGTGTCATAATTCACCCACAACTTACATACATGCTACCAGTAAGTCTGGAAAAGTTTTTTTTATGCTGTTTAGAGCCTTTTAACATTGTTTTGAGAGCTAAAGATTAGAAAAACACAAATTAATTAATCAACTGAGATGCTTAGCTACAATGTGAATATCCTGTGTAAATAAAATCTCAATGTAGTTGACACTGTTTTGCCAGCTTCACATTTGGTCATCCAGGATGGCTATTTCAAGAATTCATTTAAATTTTCACTCCATTTTCCACGGTTACTGAAGCTTGAAGTGAAAATATTATTAGCATTATCTAGGAAAACTGTTAAGGTTATTTAAAATTAATCACAAGTAACAAGTTTTTTTGGCAAATAACCAAGACATTTGATTTTCTTCTTTTTTTTTTTTTTTTCCCAAACCGAGGCTCAATTTTGGGAAACAATTAGAAGAATTTGGACTTTCTACCAGCAATCATCAGAATTCACTGACTCTTGCAGGAATTTAAGTAGAAAAATGTAAGGAAGCCAAACACTTTATTTATACAAGCTCAATTTCAAACTAGACGACCTTAATTTTCAGCAGTGCAAGCTACATTCTTCACTCAGCCTCATGTTTCTTAAAATAATTTGGGCTCTTGCCTGTGAAATTTTGAGGGCTGTAACCCAGCAGCTGCGTTGTTTTTGCAAAGAAAACTGCAGTGAGTGCCCTGTGCAGTGTCAGTCAAACTGATGCAGAGTTTGGATGCTGTGGCTCTTGGAGGGAGGCTGGAGGTGACCTGTTCCAAGGAACTTGTAGCAGCACAGCCTCAGGAATGGAGCAATCATCCAAGCTCGGAGTGTGGGTGAAATGTGAGGAATTGATCCTTGGACCCCGTCCAGAGTCCCAGCCAGTGCCACTGTAATTTGTAATTTGGGAGGGCTGTGAATTCTAGAAGGGGCAACACCTCATGTGCAACGTGTGTGCTTTGTGTTTGAAGAAGCTGGGGGCTGCACGAGCATTTTCTGTGGATGAAATCAGTGTGATTTGGTTTCTAAAGAAATACATTCCCCTGGACTCTTTGCTTTGCTCTTTGTCTTCTGCTAATGCGAGCGAGCTTAAGGCGGGTGAAATAACCTGCTTGATAAATATGTCAAACTACTGTAATCAAAAAAAAAACCCCAAAACGCTGCAGTGTCTGGATCTGTGAGGTAATTAAGAGCATTTGTTAGCAGGTAAATCAGATATAGACCCACATTTCTGCACGTGGGTGCTTAATTCCTGTGCGGTCACAGGCACTGTCCATGGGTGGTTTCAGAATATCCCAGGGGGGTGCGAGGCTCTTCACAGAAAGGTTTGACAAGTGCGTCCAGACAAGTAGTAAAGCACGTCCAGCAACAGGATTTCTACTTTCTTTGCCTCTAGACTTGATGGGAGTGTATTTGGAGAGTGACAGCAGCAGGGAGTCTGTGGAAAGGTGTGAGGAACAAGCTGGCAACACCACGGGGAGTTGCTTGGGGCTGGGGTTGTACCTGCTGAGGGGCATTTTCCTCTAAAATTTGCTCAGGAATGGGACTTTGTGCTGCAAGATCTTGGGTGGCTGGCAGATTACGTCATGAGAGGTTGATATAAACAGCCATGAGACAGGGTTGGCTGTTGCCTCAATGCCACCCCCATTCTGTGTTAACCAAATTTTGTAGTCACAGCAGCAGACAATGCTTTTGGATGTTGCTGACATGGTAAATATAAACATTGTGTGGCTGTGTCTAGAATGGTGTTTTTCCATTCAGCAGCAGGAGCTCATGCTGAACACATGTCATGTTTACAGAACTTTCCATGATTTATCATCCAAAAGACACAAAGAGCTCATGGAAAGGAAAATTGTGGCTAAGCATCAACCGGTGAGGAAAATTACCACTTCTCTGTAGGATTAAGCACAGGAGGAAGGGAAAGCATAAAAATCAAAAGAAACTTATCTAGTCTCATAAGGATTTAGGCAAATGGTTTCCCTTTGTGCATCTTTCCCATGAAATCACAGTCTTGCCACAGTGAGGACTCAGCAGCAAAGTGAAAGCAACTCTGTAGTTGTTTGAGAAGGAGGGGCTGTTCTGGGGTTCCAGAAAAATTCCCTGACCATGCACATGATCTGATCAGTTTCTTGGGAGGTGTGTGCTATGGTAATGTGTTACAGTAGCAATTAAAATGGAATGGAAGTAAAGGAATTCTTCCCAATGCCCAGTGGGAACCTGCACTGGCACAGCTCCGAACCATTCCCATGGTCCTGCCATGGGATCCCAGGGAGGAGAGCCCAGAACCTCCCTCTTCACTTCCCCACCCCAGGAACTTGGAGAGCTCTGCCTTTCTAATGGACATAGAGCCTGCTGCAGGATGGCTGCTTGACCCTGCAGTTCTTTGTGTACTCTTTAAACTCATTTAAATCTTCCTTCCGATGGAAATTGGTACACTGGGAATCCTGATGCTGATGGCATTATCTTTACTTCCAGTTGCACCTCATGCCAGAGCAAATCAGTGGCCAAATGTCCTCATTCCCAGAAAAGAACCAATAGGTTTTGTCATCCTCTTCCATCCACACACCTCAGCTACAACATGACTTGCCCAAAAAATTATTTCCTGCTGGCACATCTCTGTTGTTTCTCTGTTCTCCATCTCTCCTCCAGCCTGGCGATGCTCGAGAATATTTGTTCCAGCCCCGAGGTAAAGACAGCAAATTTTTTGAGTGCTAACAAATCAGACTTCACATTTTTCCTACTGACAGAGAGTTTATATTATCCAATTGTCCTGGGGGTGTTTCATTTCAGTATCAGACAGTGTTTACCTGATGCATGTAATTACTTTCCCTGCATGTAAAAGCAAGAACTAAATTTAAACACAGGCTGTGTACCCATTTTCTGAAAGCATTTTTTAATCAGCAGTTAATGAAACAACCTGTCATCAGCAAGCTGTGCTGTTGAAATCACATGAAAAGCAAAGCCACTAGTAAGTTTGTTTGCAGGCTTTCACCTAAGTTTGGAGCTGGTGATGATTTGTTGTTTTTTCTGCAGTTTAACCTTGTTTGGTCTAGCTGGAGATGTGGCAGTGGTGATGTCAGTATTTGCCAAGAGCTATACTTTTACAGGAAACAGTAATGGACATAATTCAAGGCTTTGACAAGACTTCACGCAGCATAGCAGGGCAGTCCAGCACAAATTCATCATCATTCCATGCCCATTTTGGGTGATGTGCTCATAAAGTCACACATGTGGCCCATGTGTGGCTGAATGAAACTATTCAGTCCCTGCTTTGCCTGAAACGCTGGAATGCTGTGACAAATATCTATTAAAATGCTTTGCTGCTAATGTGGATTTAGAGACACCAAAACATCAACACTGTGTGATACAGCATGGCTTGAGGTCACAAGAAATCAGGAAGAAAATATTTAAATAGCATCATTTTCACAGGTTTTTTCATTCTCTGTGCTCTTGTGTGCCCTCCAAGCCTTCTCACTGTCTTTGGTTTCTTCCTGTCAGGGACTTCCATGGCAAACTGCCAGCAGATGTGTACCTGTCCAAAAGAAAACATTTTTTATTATACTTCCCTCCCCACTTGGTCTTTAGGCTGCTTGTCATGTGTGAGGGTGGTTTGTTGTTGTTGTTGTTGTTGTGGATGTGTGTTTGCAGTGTTTGGTTTCGGTTTTGGTTTTTGTGGCTACTGAACCTGAATTATTGAGATCAATGGTCTTCCCTTTTTCAGATTGCTGGGTAATATCCTGTAGCTTCTGGTCAGCAGGAGGTAGCATTAGAGAGTCACAAGCCTAAAATCCATCATAGAATGGCTGACATTGGAAGAGACCTTAAATTCATCCAGTGCCACCCCTGCCATGGGCAGGGACACCTTCCACTGTTCCAGGCTGCTCCAAGCCCTGTCCAGCCCGGCCTTGGACACTGCCAGGGATCCAGGGGCAGCCACAGCTGCTCTGGGCACCCTGTGCCAGGGCCTCCCCACCCTCACAGGGCAGGATTTCTTCCCAATATCCCATTTAATGGTGTCCTCTTTCAGTTTGAAGACACTCCCCCTTGTCCTGTGCCTCCAGGCTCTTGTAGATAGTGTCCCTCCATCTCTCTTTAGGTACTGGAAGGGCAGGATCTCCAGGCTGAACGATCCCAGCTCTCGCAGCCTTTCCTCCCAGCAGAGCTGCTCCATCCCTCTGCTCATCCTGGTGCCTCCTCTGGACTCTCTCCAGCAGCTCCAGGTCCTTCCTGTGCTGGGCCCCAGGGCTGGGGGCAGCTCTGCAGGTGGGGTCTCACCTGAGGAGGGCAGAGGGGCAGAATCCCCCCTTTCCTGCTGCCCACAGGGCTTGGGATGCAGCCCAGGGGGTTTCTGGGCTTCCAGAGCTCATGGCTGGGCCAGGTTCACATGACAAAAAGCATCCCCTCCAATTCCAGAGGCTCCTCTACTTCATACATCTCCTCATACTGTTGTTTTTACTCCCTTTATGACAGTGCTATAGGAAAGGGATTGCTGCAACTGGAACCGTATTTCTTTATTTTACACGGTAAATCCACTGCACTTGCATTGAAATCCAGTCGCTGCCGCTTGGTAAGGATGACCTTGCAAGCAGAACATTTTGCTGACAGTGATTTTTGTAGGCAACCAAATTTGCTAAGTGTACAAAATGCAGGCCAATCACTCTTCAAAAGTCTTGACCTACTTTCCCCTTGAACCCATTCCAAAATAATAATAATAAAAAATAACCGTGGAGAGAGCAGATTACCCAGCTCTATAATTTCACCGATGGGAATGTGAATGCCATTAAAGCAAAAGTGCTTCCTGCTGGCAGACCAAGTCTGTATTTGTGTGGTTGTAACTCCTCAATACTCATTCAGATTTTGGGAGAGAGACAAGGCCAGGGGAGGACACTTATGCTGACTTAAACATGGTCTTTTCTACTCAGTGGGCCCTTTTATTGAATTTCTCTTAATTTGTCTGTGCAAAAATGCACTGTATGGAATCTAGAGGTTTTGGGCTTTTTAAAGAAGAATCCACTTTTCATTTTTAACATGGTGTAAGCTAAGTTTGAAAAGCCTTTTTCTCATAAGAGTTTGCAATTTTAATTCATTAGTGAGTCATTGCTGCTTAACTTGTATATTTTCATGTGGACATCTTCCTGGATTTTCTGATTTTAATGCTTTGAAAGAAAAAAAGCAGTGACATAATTCTTCTGGACTTCTCCCTTTGTTCTGCCTTTTCCATGTTCAAGTATTTCCTTATCTCTGGGGAAGGGGGGAGAGGGGGTGTGCTCTCGTGCCCAAAGGTGTGTTTAAAAAGCAGATCTGGAGCCTTGTGTTTTCCAAGCCCCATGTGAGATAGAGACAGGCTGATTGTGTCAGTTCTGAAAGTATTTGCGAGCCCTGCTTTACTGGCAAAGGTATTAATGAGCTTTAAAAAGGGACGAGGGAGTTGACAGGAAGAATTAATCCCTCCCAATCCAAAACAAAACTCCAGAACTGCTGCATTTCCTTCCTCCCAGCATCATACAAATTGTACAGTTCCAGTGTCCCACCCTTACTTTAACCTCCCCCAGCTCCTCAGGAGAGTTATTCTGTCATTTCCAGTAGGAAGATTTGCATAAACCAGTTCTTTTTCATGATTAGATTCAGGAAATCAGCATTATAGTCTGATGCTGGTCTGCTTTTGTCCTGGAAGTTGTTAAACTGAGTCATCTGGCAAAGTTTAATCCCAATTCTGACCATATAGGGCCATGTGTGGGACAGAAAATGAGGCTCTGTGTTTTTGTATTGGTGTATTCGACAAATTCAACAGCCAGATTCTTTCTAGGATTTTAGTTTTGCAAAGCACTTAGGCACTGAAAAGTAACTGCACACTGTCTCAGCAGGCTCTATCTGAGCTAGGAATTGTCCTATATGCATGGTGATATGAATAGGAGTTCAAAAGGGTTTAAAAAATAGTTTATAGAAGGAAGATATGCGATGTAGTGGGGTAGTTCTCCTCCTGAATCTGTTTCCCACAGGTTGCATTTCCCTCCAGTCATCAAGTAGCTTTGCTGACCTGACCTCAAAAAGAATTCCCTACTCAGCACAAATAGTCAGTTTTGCCTTTTGATATCATAAATCCTGGTTAAGAATTGAAGAAATGCCTCCTGCCAGCTTCAGAAGGCAGTGCTCAAAGCAAGCCCACACACTGGTGGACCTCTTCTCTCTCTTGTCTTGAATTGTAGAATCACAGAATGGTTTGGGTCTGAAGGGACCTTAAAGATCATCCACTCCCACCTTCCACTATCCCAGGTTGTTCAGAGCATCATCCCCCCTGGATTCAAACACTTCCAGGGATCCAGGGGAAGCCACAGCTTCTGTGGGCAACCTGTGCCAGGGCCTCCCCACCCTCACAGGGAGGAATTTCTTGCTACCATCTCACCTAAACCTACTCCCTTCTTTTTGAAGCCATTCCGCCTTGTCCTGTCCCTTGCAGAAAGTCTCTCTTCATCTTCCTCAGAGGCTCATGATATTCGAAAAGTCCTGGCAGTCAGGTGAAGCCCCAGGTGACTGGAAAAAGGGAAACATCCTTAAAAAGGGTGGAAAGGAGGAGACCCCAGGAACTACTGAGCTGTCAGCCTCAGCTTTGTGCCTGGGAAGATCACGGAGCAGATCCTCCTTGCAACAGAGGCCTCAATTTAAGCATCTGCCCTAGAAAAACTCTGGGTTTTGGCCAAATAATGTAGATTGGGAGAGCTCTATCAGGGCCATATAAACCAAAGCTCCTCCCTCCCCTGGGACTCTCTCATCCTTTACCCCAGATTGTCCCTCGTGCAGCCACCCCCTGTCCCCAGCCCCCGGGCAGGCAGAGCAGTGAGGCCACGGGGCTGGCGCCTGCTCCTGGGGTCTAGGGAAGCCAAGGGTAGTTAAACTGTCTGCATCCCAAGCCAAAAGTCAGGAAAGGATGAAATTCCAAGTGGGAACAAAGTCCCTGTGCCATCTTTGTTTCTTGTACAGCTTGATATAGCTCCGTGATGTTACTGGCGTGCAGGGAAACCGCTCTTCCCAATTTGTAAGTGCTTTGTTCCTACCTCAATGAGTCCTGACAACTTGGGAAAGCAATGAGGCAACCCTAAACTAAGGTTTGGCACAAAAACATCACTGAGCAGTGGGGTAGGAGTAGATGGGCTGTTATTTTTCACTGTTCCAAGATGTTTAAATGAGATTTGTAGTAGAAAACTTGTTATGGTAAGCACCACAGTGTTAAATCTCAGACAAATCTCCCAGTTGCCGCAAGCCAAAGCCAAACTATGGATGTCTGGCTGACCCTTTAGATCCAAGGGCTCACAATTTGTTCTGTGGAGTCACTTTTCAAATAGATGGATATTCTCTGGGGAAGGGAATGCCTGGTGCTCTGTAGGTATCAGATAGCTGCTGTCTTGATCTCTTAAATCCTTGTTTAACAGACAGGAGTCAGGTGAGTCATTGATCCCCGTGCTCAGCGCTGAAGTTCTCATCCTGCTTTTGGCTTTCTGGGTGTCTCCCAACACCATGGAGCAGGATGTGGACAATGAATGCACAGAAAGGGGTGCTCTGGGTTTCGATTAGATTTTGATTAGCTTCTCTACAGTGCTTGGTTTCAGCATTTAAAACCACGACAAAATTGACATTATCACGTTTGTCTCCATGCTCTGAAAGTGGTTTTGTGTTTTTAAAACTCCATTGTGGTAAACTTGCCCAAAGGGCAGGCTGGAAGTGCAACAATGACCCACATCTGGGGATGAGATGGGAAGTAATGTGCTGATGTGGAATAGTCCTTAAAAACCCCAAATCACTGTGTTTATAAAATCTTTAAGTGCTTAAATGCCTAGAACAAGACACACATTTTTCATCAGCCTTACAAGGTCAGACTTTCCTCTCATTTGCCTCTCAGTAACACCAGAAATGTTTAGTCCATGTAAATAAAAGGTGTTCTGTGGGGAATCTTTCCAGTGCTGGCCTGGCATCATCTCTACAATGTTTTTCACACCGTAATAGGGTTTGCAGTTGATGCACTGAAGCGTTGATGTGTTGATGCACCAGCTGTATTTAAACAACAGCTAAAACAAACCCAGAAAACCTCCCTTCCATGAATTACCTATGAGGGGATAGTATTTTGTCAGTGATTCTTCCATTAAGATGCCCTGTATCTTTAAGAAACAAGCTAAAAAATTTTCAGCTAGGGAGACAGAATTCCAGAATTTTCTCTTTTATTTAAATGAAAGAATTCTCGTGAGAACAAAAGGAACTCTACCTGCGAGATACAATTCCCATACTCTGCCTTCTAAATGTCACTTTCTTCTTGTAATGGATTTTGTAGGAAACTCTGCCCTTTCCTTTGAGTGACTCATGATGTAATGTCCTTACAGATTAGAAACATGATTTGAGCAATGTACTTATGGCATTAAGTAAGGTTTTGCCCATTCTGTCACGTTTATCCTGGTGGAAACCTAGCACTACAACACTTGTGCTAATATTAGTGTGTTTAGGTCATTAGTACAGAAAACCTCGCTGAAATTCATGTGTGGACATACTTTTCCTTCATGTTAAAAATGTGCTTTTTCATGTCAAAACTTTGAATTCTTTCACCTCTAAATGTCATTGCTTAAAACTGAGCATGAGAAGCACCTTATTAATACCTCATTTGTATCTGTCAAAGATACAAATGACATACAAGTGCACATTTATTTTAATACAGAAAAGCTCCTACCTGGCTGATCTGGAATTCAATAGTCATAATATTTGCAGAATTGGACAAGATTCATAATAATCTTGGTGAATAAAGGAGCTCTACCATTGGGCAGAAGTATGAATGTCCCATTTGTTTCTGCTTTGCATGCTCTGTTTTTTCTTTTAAGCCGTAAAGAGACCATTAAAGTGGTATTTTATTTCAGAGGAGTGTTTCATATTTTGGGCTTCTGGTGCCCTGCCAATGTCAGAGAGGAAGGATGAAGTCACAGGCCTGATGCCTGTAGAAATGACAGCCTGCTCGGATGTGAAGTCATCATTTTCACATATGGATTCTCTTTGCTCATGCCAAGGGTATGGGACCTGCTGAGGAGATATGGCCTCTGCAGGAAAGCTGGGATCAGCTACCTCTGGCCAACTTAGGTGGCAATTTCCCTTCATAGCTGTGAGATACTGAAATAATTAATGGCTCAAACATTGTTAATATCACCAAAGGACTCGGCACATTGTAGAAAACCGTGGAAAGAAGCAACACAAATGAACAAATATCCCCAAAGCAGCTGCAGACTTTTTCCTGAGGCCTTCTGCCAGGGTGAAACTCCCCCCAGGGAGATATCTGGGTATTCCCATGGATACCTGAACATCCACTGAATTCTACTTTTCTTGGAACTGCCACCCCTGAGAAGATCACAAGAGGACCAACAGGATGCCACTGCATCCGCAGAGGTGGTGATTATCTTTCCACTTCATCTGCCACTCTCTGTCTCTCTTTCTTCCCACTTCTCTATTTCTTTCTATTTCTCTCTCTCGCTCACATTTACTGTTAAATAAAATCTGTACTCTAGAATTTGGCATGTGGTATCATTTGCACCTCAGTTCGGGCCGAGGCACCTCTCTCTGATAATCAGATTGTAACAATAACAAGCAGTAGAAAATGGGCTCTTCCAGAGAAGAACTCAGAAAAAGAGGAGTTCAGCTACATTGCTTGAATGGTCCTGTAGTTACAAGTGGAGCCTCAGAAGGGCTTTTAGCCAAATTTAGGCCCCACATTCCTGCTGTTAATACCTGTAATTGGTTTGGTGTCTCAAAGGAGCTCTGGAAAGGAGCAAAGGGAAGGCCTGCTGCTGGCTTAAGGGAGAGCAACATCACCCTGTGAGGTCAAAAGTGGATCTATGGCAACCCCAACCCCAAAGACTTCAAAGGAGCAAACTTCAAACAAAATTTTGAGCTGTTTCAATTGACATTCTCGAGGGGTTTGTTCCTTTTTATTTTTTTTTCCTTCTCTATTGTAGCAATATCCAAAGAGGGAACCTTATCTTTCCTGTAATCCTTAGCAAAGTGAAATTTCGGAGTTCCTGGGCACAATCCAGTTCCCAAATGTCTAATGCCACTTGAGAGGCTCCAGGGACCCACCTGGCTCCAGCTGCCAGGTGAAAAGGGTCTCCTGGAGGTCTTGTCTCACATCTGCCACCCTCTTGGTAACATCTCAGATCCTCTGGACATCTCAAATGACACGTGGTGCCTCTGTTAGGGAAGCTGAACTGAGCTAATTGTTTATGCTAATAGACACAAACCTCAATTAACATCTTCCCTAATAACACATGGAGTAATTTGAGTTTGGATTTGATCTTGAGCAATAAAGTCATCTTCAAAATCAATACACTGGTTTTTTCCTTAATGCTTTTAGTAGCTGATTTTCCAGAATGTATAATTCTAAATCTCTTCATTGACAGATTTATCTTTTTTTCCTATTTGCCTTTTCAGATTTGCCACAAACCACGAATTATTTCTCTGATTTGTTTACAGTTCTGAAATGCACAAATAGCCAAAGTTTTGAATGGCTGACTTCAGTACATTTATTTATGTCCATGTTTAATATTAACCTGAAATATCTATACCTAAGTGTATGTAAACAGCTCTTCTTTTCAAAGCAAATATAGTATCTTTTCTGCATGAAATTATTGTTTTTTTAAAGGTTCAAAGTGACAGAAGCCAAAATGGTGACACCAAAATGCTTTTACTTACAGAGTCACCCAGTGCAAGCCCTGACAGGAGAAAAACAGTTATGAGGCCTAAATTTACCACTTTTCCTGGATTAATGATTGAAGTAAATATTTGAAAGTTAACAACATTATGAATATTGGTGTTGTAATTTGGTGTTACTGGCCTTTAAAAAAGGGCTGGCACGTTCACCACACTATACAGTTTACACCCCCAAAAAGGCACAGATGGGTTTGAATAATATAATTAATACTTATAATGTAGGATTTCCATGGAATCTGCTGAAATAGGTATAGCTACCTATTTAAACTACTTTCCAGCTGTGAATTTATGTTGAACAGCTGTTTCTGTGCTCTTCAAGCAAGGTTGATGCAATGTAAGAGGGGTCTTAAAATTGCTACAGCTGCTCCCTGGAGAAAAGTAGCCATTTGGGGTTTTTTTTCAGATTATAATTGCCTACAGAAAGTGGGTGAAATACTGATAATGCTGAGATACTGCTAAATTAACAACCCAGGATCAAGGAGAATCCTGGCAAGCTGAGAGAAAATCTTCGACAGCTCACAGGAACTCCTCTGTGCCCAGCATTAGGTCTGGAAAAGCAAAAAGGCAGGAAATTATATTCCAAGTAAATTAGTGCAGTTCAGTGATGAAAGCAGATCCACCTGTGACTTGTTAATTGTTCTGTACTGGGGAGGACAGCTTTGAAATTCTTCCTTAAAGCACAAAAGAATTGCTATTAAGAAGTGTTAAACAGCTACTGTGAGGATGCAAGTTTTTCTTGGGAATTATTTGGTAGATTGGATGGCCAAATTTCTCAATGGGTGTGTAACTGAAAAAAGAATTTGGATAAATATTTAACTTCTGTTTCTTGATATGAAAACATTCATGTGAGTAACATTATAAAATATCTGAAGGTTTAAAATCAGCCAGGGGAGATATCCTGTGAGTTTGAAATCACAAACATGTTGAGGCATTAATACTGACTAAAATCAACTCATACTTTCACTTAATTCCAGATTTCTGTTTTCAGAGCTGGAGGAGCTGAATCACTGTAATGAGAAAAATTAATAATCCTTTGGAGAACACCTTTTTCCTACTGCAGCAGTGCAAATTTTGCCTGAAGCAAAAAAAAGAATTGTCTGAAATCATGTGCCTCTGACCTGTTGAAAGCCTTTATTTGGGAAATAAATACCAAACGTATTTTTGGTAAAGTCAAAATACTTAAATTTTTATTTGCTTAAACTTGTGATGAAGAAAGAAAGGGAGAAGTACTTCCTACAAAAGAAAAGATTTGATCTGAAAATATTTTCCCTCAATTTGTAGCCTCAGGACACCTTCACATCTTGCACTGATAAATTTTTTTTTTCCTATTAATACTAAATTTTTTTGGGGGTGTGTGTTAAAATTCTGACAACGAGTACAGACCACCCCTTAACTGCTTATCTGAAGTGCCTTGCCTTGTTACTTTGGAAGATAAAAAAAGAAGATTCCAAAGCCTTACCTTGTGGCTGTTCTTTTAAAAAGTCATATATTTCTTACAAGTCATTTCTCTTAAACAGGGAAGCCTTTGGAGCACTGCTTGTTTCTTTGCTTGGCTCCATTTTGGGGTTGAATCCCCAGCAAAGGTATCAGAAAAAGCAGGTTTAATAAAAACGTGGAAGAGTCACAAAGTTTGTTGGCAAGGTTCACTCTACTGCTCACAAGGTGGTTAAAGCACAGAGAGGAAAGCAAACTAAAATCTAAAATCAATCAATCTAAACCCTAAATCATCCCCAAAATTATCTGCATGGAGGCTGTTCAGGGAAAAGGGTGAGGATATGGAAGGGTAAGGATAAAAAGCAGAAAGGGAAACCCTCCCATTGAGTCACAAGATGCAGAGTGGACCCCTTTGCCAAGCTGAGCCCTGGACTTGAAAGATGATTTTGGCCTAAAAGTTTAGCATCACTTAATTGATAGCTTAAGTTAATTGAATAAAAAATTCATATAGAATTTACCATAAATACAACAGTCACTTACAGGCCTGACTTGCTTACAAATCTGAAGTGCTTAAGCTTCTGAGAGCAACACTCACCTTTGCTTGAAAGCACCTTTGTTGCCTTGCCTGTGCACTGCGAGGGCTCTGTCTTTGTTCAGGGTGCTCTCCAAAACTGGGGGCTGGAAGGCCAAAATCCCTGCCAATGGAAAGCTGCACTTTTCCACGGATTTCTACCTCCTCTTCAAGTGTGGCCTAATGAATTGTCAGCATCAGAAAAGCAAAACAGCACTGAGAGCTTGGTGAGAAAAGGAACAGAGGCATCAATTACTGTCTGACTTGGTGGTGTTCAAACCTGCTGGAGGCTGCAGTGTGTGCAAAACCTCTGGCTTGGGTATGGTATTCATATTGAAAATATACCATAAACTTTGAGTTATGAGGCATTGGAATGTGATCCCAAACCTAACCCAAGTATTTCCTCATCCAGCCAGCCTGGCTTGGACAAGGTGATCATAAGGAAATGAGTCCCAAAGTGGACTGAGCCAGTAGCTGTGATGCCTTAAGTTTTAACTTTTATAATTTAAAATCCTGTACTGTCTAGAGTAGAACTCTGAAGTTTCTTGTAGCCTGTGAGCTGCTGCTCTCTCAGGCCAGACAGACACAACAAAGCCTCTCCAGGCCTGCCCTCCAAGGACACCCGGCCTGTCCTAGGCCCAAAATGTAAACCAACATCTTGGGAAGGGGGGGTGAGCTTGGGGAAAATTCCATCATTAACTGAAGCTTTAATTGGAGAATTAAACTTTATATGCAAATGGACCAAACTCATAAAAGTGTAAAGAACTCGTGGCCTGGGGCCCATCTTGGGGTCGATCTCGGCAGCAGCCTCTGGCCCCCAGGGTGTGCCTTTGAAGGCCCTTCAAATAAATACCCACCTTTATTCCCTTACTCCTGTCCAGTCTCTGTTTTTTAGGTGGCCTGATAAGGCATCAGCTGTCCTCTCACTGGGCTGTACTGATGGTGTGAGATGTGATATTGCAAGTGCTGGCTTTACTTGGTGCTCTGACTGAAAATCAACAACTCCCTCCTCCATTGTTTTTGCCGGGTAGATGAGGAGAAAATGAAGCAGTGAGTGCTAAAAAGCAACATTTTGTATCAGAAAAACATGCACATCAATGGAAGCCTTTCCAATCACTGAAATGGGCATAAAGGAATAATCTTCTCCAACCAAACTCTTTAACAGCAATGTGTTTTCTTCTTTATATTCCCCTTCTTCTCATCCCTTCTTCCAAGTTCTGCCACTCCATGGTACAGATAGGATTGTTCTTGTCTTGCCTTCCTTTTTAGTCCCACATTTAAATCTTCACTCCCTTTTATCCCTCAGTTCTTGATCTCCCCAGCATTTCGTTTTACCCATTCGTGGAGTGTGTCTCACCCTCAGCTTCTGCTCGTGCCCTCATCCAGACAAGGCTTCAAATGTTCCTTTTCCCTCTGGTGAGGGCACAGAAAACCTCTAGAAATAGATTTATCCATTCCTTTTTCCAATAGCATCCAATTTTTAGCTGTCCCCAGCCCTTTTCAAGTTGTCAGGGAATGGTTTTGTGTCACACTCTTTGGCAGAATCACAAAATCATGGAATTGTTTAGGCTGGAAAAGACCTCTGGAGATCCTTTAGTCCAATCCCCTGCCAAGGCAGGGTCACCTACAGCATTTCGAGAAATTTAATTTCACCAAAGATTGCTTAAAAATGCCATTTTTCACTGCCAAGCAAATGGCATTTGAATTCCAAAGCAGATCTTCCAGGATCTGACCTTTCCTCAACACTCTGAGGAGCAGCCATAACAATGTGGGGAAGTTACTCAGTTTGGAGCAGAGCTCCTCATGGACTTCAAAAAAGGGATCTGGAAGCAGCACTGTCCATTTAACATGAGGCCCACGATGTTTCCTGAGTTAAAAAATGAAAAGTATTTTGGCTATGCAACTGAATGAGGGTGGGAGGAAGATTGTGTTTCAAGAGAAGGAGTTTGTTTTTATTTCTTTATTCCTCTGTCTGTGTTATAGCTATTAAACCCTGATAAACTGATCTCATTTGCACTGATTTGGGTTCTTAGCTTAACCAGTTAAACAGATTTGGTTTTGGCAGCAGCCATTGTAATTCCCAGAAAGAAGGATCTGAAGCAAAGCCCTCCGTGTAATAATTTCAACTGTTTTAAGAAAATCCGATCTCCTTTCTAATCTATAAACCAGATTCTTTGTGACTTTATTTTTTTTTTAAATACAACTGAAGTTTTCTTGCTTTGAAAAAAGGAGTAAATTACCTTTTCCACCTTGAAACAGGAATCAGCATGAAAAGAGTGGGTCTATTTTAGGCAACCAAAGCCAAATTTCTATGCATGTACTCAATCTGTCTGCCAAACACAAAAAGATAAGACAGTGGAAGCCTCTTTTCAGCTCCAGCTCCATTTCCACCTCTGTCTCACATTTCCACAGTCTTTAAATGCAATTTTTTCTTCCTATTGTAGGCAAATTCTAGCTCTATGCAGGAGGCTCACGCTGCCTAAATTCTGCTTAAATCCACATTGTGGACAGGGAATTTTTTCAACAGACCTTTTGTTTGCCCAGTGAATTTTGCCTTGAGTTGATATTTTGTGCCTGAGTATTGATCAAAGAATATAATGGGCTGAAATCTTGTGTTCCCCTCACAGTCTGCTACAGCCAAGGACATAAAAATACAAATCATATTTTTATAGTATTTGCAGTATTTTGGCCTATTTTTTCCTGTAAAGTACTGAGAACTGAGGGGGAAAAAAGGAAATTAATGTAGCTGTTTCAAGCCCAGTCCATGTAGATTATTAAAAATGGATTGAAAGTAATTTTGAGGATTTGTGAGATAATCTCATGATGACCTTTTTGAACAATTAAGAGGGTCTCACATATAAAGATGGTTTTTTGATTTAAATACCTCCTTGTTTCTTGTGTAATTTAAGGTTAATTCTTTTCATATAAATGATAACTTTCTGATTTTGACAGATACTATAATTAAGCGTTACACTAACGAGACTGCTCACACCAGTTTTAAACAAGAGTAGCAATTTTTGTGCTTAAGGCTTAATGGGGCATCCCATTTTCAACTTCAATAGGATGGCGATGTTAATTATCAATTATGTCCCTTGCAAGTAAGCTGCTTGTGACTAGCCATGTTCATGAAGTGCTTCGAGATATTTTTATGGGACATTATCCTCTGTTCTACTTCATCCCCACTCTCTTGCACAGAAAACTCATGTCAACTCATTTTTAATGAGTTTGTAATGAAAAGTTCATGTACATATAGCAAAGGCCCATTTAGCAGTCAGGAGTTTTTTTATTCTGGGCTGTGGAGTCACTGTGCTTTATTTATTCTTTTGGCCTCTGGTATTTTTGCTGCTCCAGCCTATTTTTTATTTTTATTATATTTCAGTCTCCAGTGCACTGGAATACAAACTCTGCAAATTCATCAGGTTATAGTGGATAGCCAAGGATGATTAATGTCATCTGTTCATTTTGGAGGGGTTTGGGATGCAGATATAGTGCAGACTGTGGTGTTCTGTGGAATTTGAGTTTGAAGTGTAGCCTGTCTGTGTCCTCCACACATTGTTTGATGGTTGTGACTGATTAATCACATCTATTGCAGCTGTCACATTTTTCCTTTTATTTCCCTTTTCATAGTGCTATAGAACAAAAATACACTTGAACAAAAGGTTTATTCTGTCCTTTATGTGCCTGTGAAAGGTAAAGTTAATTGGCTGTGTTTGCTATCAGTACATTTGAAGTTGGACAAGCTTACTAATTAAGCTTATTCTGTAGGCTTCACCTATTAAAGGATGAATTCTGCAACCCTCATTTCCTTCTGGATCCTTATTTATCTTTATGGAGATATTGGTGCAGCTGAAGGAATCGTATTTTCCAGAGATATTAAATCCTTCTGCTCCTATTGACACTTGTGGCACTATGGAGAGCTTATAAAAATTAATAGGGGCCTACTTTTATCTGTTGGGTATAGAAACACAATTTTAGACATATTTTTAAAACTCAGAGTCCATGATATTTGGGATAGTTATTATTGGAGGATAGTGATTAAGGTCTCTGACAAACAACAAACTTTTTACATCCACTGAAGTGTTTTATGACTGCTGTCATTTTTTCATATATCCAGTTTTCACTTTATATAAAATAATTAAAAATACCTTTACTGGAGTAAGAGTAAGCACAGACCTGCAGCATAGCCTTTGCAGCATCAAATTTTGTCTATTGTATGTATTTAAGTCACAGAGTTTATTACTAATTTGCAGAAGAAAACAAAAAGAGAACTTTTATGATTTGAGATATTTTCGTGACATCTTCTGGGAGATATTTTTGTCCAAGGGGGAGGCATCTGAATTTACCACCTTAATTTAACATACAGTTAATTATTTGTCCAAGCCCTTGTGTTTCTGTATTGGTCTGAAGATAATCTGTTCATGCACAGACACCTTCTGGTCTTGAAGGCCAGGATTCTTGTTGTCCAAAGAACATGATAAAAAAATGCATTGTGAATACATTATTTTCCCCTCTTCCCTAAATTCTTCTCTGCATTCCTAGTCTGTTCCTTGAATAATACATTAAGCTCCTTCTGACAAAGCCTGTTGTTCCCACAATCCCATTTTATTTTTGGACCTCAGCACTTCCAAAATTTCAGCACAGTCATCACAAGTAACATCAGATGGATGTGGTAAGTATTGTCCTAAATTCAAGTAAAATCACATTTTTAAGGTATTTCCCTTAAGCATTTTAGGTATTTCTGTTTTACAAACAAAAGAAGTGATGGATGATGTTAGAATTGGACATGAAATGTCCTCCTCATGGAGCTTTCTTTTATGCTCACTTAATTTAAATCCATCCTTTTGAAAAGAATGATGAATGGTAGAGGCCATATTTGCTGAGCTACCAGAGATTTTTTAACAACTTTGGCTTCAGTTACAATTTGTGAAATTAAACTTTAATGGGTTTTTAGATTCAAAGGGATATTGGAAAAGAAGAGATTATTTGTACTGGAAGAACTTTCCCCCTGGTTTCTGGGAAACATCCCCTCATCACCATTCTCCAGCCCTGGATAACCCGATTTTTCTTTTCTTTCTTATTTTATGAATCACCTCCCACACTTTAAGGTTTTCCTGTGCCTTTCTACAACGTGGGTGTTACAAAAACCCATAAGCTTTGCCTGGGTTAGGGGCTGCCTTAAGGCTCAACATTTTTAAGTATAGAATTTCTTAGATGCCACCCTCCAAGTGTAGGTGTGGATGTCAATAATTGATGGCTTTGCACAGGATGCTCAGCCTTTTAGTTGGTTATGGACTTGAACATATGGACCAGAACCCACTTCACCTGACAGGAACATGCAAACACTTGGAAAATCTGGTTGCAATATCTTGATTTTGTATGTAGTGTTTGACAACCACTGGAGGTCGTTGATTTTCAGAAAGAAAGGCTTTTCTAAAAGTGTTTCAGAAAGACATGCAAGGTCCCTTATCAGCATAGAAATTTTTGAGGATTATTTCAAACTATTGATTATAAATGCCAATGAGCGCTGTGGTGTTTGTGAGAATGTTTATTGCCACAAAGAAAAATTATGTACTTTGCATCTGCTCTTATAAATGAATCCAACTCTACTTTTGCCTTCACCGTGAAAATCACATTTTCTCTTTGTGTGGGAAATGTTTGTAACTGAGGTAAACAACAGGGAACATCATTAATCATAGCCTACACTATAAAATGAGCCAATTATCTCTGAAGAAAGAACTTAAATTATTTGATTTTTGGTTTGCCCTGTTGAAAATCAAGCAGAGTCACAGAAATGGGCTGCATTGACTAAGACTGGGAGTACACTTATGTTTGTCTTTGTCTATGAACTTGGGAAGGTAGAAAGGCCACCATTTTATTGCCATATTGCCATTGAATGCTGGAGCTTTAAGATGGTAGAAGATGTCAATGTTTAGTTGAGATCCCAAAGATCAGCAGGGAGAAATGGGGGTTATATTTTTCATGTTTCTGCACACTGTAGTTGGAGTCAATTGCCAGTGGCCTGGCCTCATCCCTTTGGGATTTCTGATTTATTTCCAAACCCACTGCACATCCTTTTGGTCTCTGAACTATGCCAGGCCCCAGACAGTTTTAACTCCTCCTGAGCAGCAAAAATAGTATTGGATAAGAAAGTTTTGCAGACTCCACTAAAGCACCTCCTAAGTCCTAAAAGGCAGGAGATATTTTGATAACCAAAGTAAGGAAAAAAATAATAAAGCTTTAAATAAACCAAGAATTGCTGGAAACCTTCAGTGTGTGTACATTCTAAAGCCCATTATACCTTACAGAAATGACAGCACACATTGGAATTGCTCTCTGTAAACTCAGGACTCTTGTTTATCCTTTAAATGCAACTGATGTGACCAAAGAAGGACTGGTGTTACTGTTTCAGATTTTTTGGGACTGAATTATCTTTTGGCAACACTGAGATTTATTAGGACTCTTGGGTCTCATTTACTTGAGGACTTGCTTAGCACATACCTTTGTTCTTTTCTTTCCCTCTGTGCTTCTTCTTAAGCTGTCAGCAAGAATCTCCAGGAGATATCTGAAGGCCAGGACTTCTTTTTTCTTTCCAGCATAGTATTTCAGGGGAAAATAAAACTGTATCTCTGTTTATGATTCCCTTTTGTTTTCCCATAATCAGTGTTAATAACCCCTGCAATTTCAGAGAGGAAAACTGGGAGAAGCTTGAAAAGTCATGTTGTGACTCAATAACAAAATTGTTGGAGTTTAAATTCATGCACAGGCATCCTTAGGCTGGGACTGGTTGGGAAATTCCAGTGAAAGATGGTTTGGGGTGAAATGGGAATATCTCTTGACCAATTAATCAGGAAAATCAGTGGATGTATAATTTTGTAGTTGGTATTGAAAAAGGTAGATTGCTGAGATATGCAGAGGTGAGGTAAAACTGAGAAAATCCATTAAAAATATTAAAAAATAAAGTAAAGAACATGAATTACAAAGAGTGCCTTTCTCCAACATAAAGTGAAGATATACATCAAAACAATATTATATAAATAAGTTGTTTATTTTTCTTTCTCCCTCTCTAAACTGAGTAGTGTCAAGTTCATCTGAATATCTGTAATGTTCTCTTTTCAAAGCCACGTTCAAGCACATCCCTTTCCACTGCTGTCTTGTTCCCACTGTCACAGGCCACAAACTATACTTTAAAAAAGGATTTAGGGCACACAGGGGAAAACATAAAGGAGTATATAAGGAAGAGAGTGATTTTACGTGACCTTTAACGACATAAATTTGGTAGGCACTACACGTAGGGGGTATCTTTACCCCGGGGATTACTCTCCTCACACAAACAGTGAAATTCTGAGCAGCTGAGTCATTGAGGAAATGGGGCAGGTTTTGAAAACGGATCCCTGGCCACTGACGTACGTGTGAGAAGAGAAATGTTTGTGTTTTACGGGAATGGAACATCCTAACGAGAGAGGCGGGGAGGAAATCCAGCCCAACCAGGAGCACACATCACATTCACCTCTGGCCTGGCGAGTCCAGGAGCTCAGTGCATGCCAGATATTTTAATTATAACCCAAGCAGGCCATTCAGCCTGGGCTCTGTTACCTGCTGAGAATAGGACGTTCTGACACGCACCCCTCCCACTTTCTCTCTAATTCCAACAGGAAAATTAGGTCACTGGGAAGCAGAGGCACCCAACCACAGCCTGCCTGTGAAAAATCTGTGAGGCTGCACTTCTACCAGCTGAGGGCTTCACATTTGCCTGAAGGCATAAACAGATTTTTTGGGGAGGAGATAGCAATACCTACAATGATGAATGGAATAACCAGCATGATTTACAAATATTAATATTGATCCTTACAAGTACTCATTCCCTGTTCTCTATACACGCTCTGCAGCAAAAAGGAAAAAATAGCAAAAGATTTTAACAAAGTCACTGAGAGCATTCAACAGCTCAGAGTTTAGACCCAGTTCTGAATTTGAACACAAGCATTAAGCTCAGTTTTTTGGAGGAGGCATTTGGAAATCGTTGCATTTCTTTGCCCACTCCTGGTCAGTCCTTTCCAAAAGCACCACATTCCCAGTCACAGGATGTGTAGGAACAAAGTTCAGCTTCCCCACCTGAAAATTGGCTGAGAGTTTTGTGCCAGCACTTGCAGCAGCAGCAGCAGCAGCAGCAGTGTTTATGTGCTGAATTGCCACTGGATGAAAGATAGAGAAGAAAAAGTTTAGACTGGCTAAGTTCTGCCTTCAATATGCAAGCTGAGATAAAATATGTTCTTTACAAGAACAGTTGGGCAAAGAATAAGAGAGAAATCAGATACTCTGGATTGATTTGTTTAATTACTTCAGACAATGGGCCTCCTTTGTGTTTTTCTGTTTTCCAAGGGCCTAATTCTAAAGCTTTTAAAACAATTGGAGGACTTTCAGGGATTTTATATTTCATGTAATAGTGGGAAAAATGACCAAAATGTCTCAGTGCTTCTATAGAATGAGACACAGACTAAGACTACTGAAAATACTTTCCAGAAGAAAATATTTTCTCTCTTTTTTTTTTTGCTTCCTTTTCTCTTTTGCAGATTTTTTTTTTAATCTCTACCCTATTCTCTACTGTGCAGCATTTAATTTTTGATTAAATCTTATAAAAACAGCTATCTATTCCTGATGCTTTTGCCCAAGTTTGTGCAAGGCAAATTATTTCTTCTTTAACTGCTCCAAAATACAACTCAGGTGCTAAGTGAAGAGGCCGGGGGGCAGACCCAGTTTGTTTTTGAGGACCTTGATGTGGAACACGCATGGCCAGTGGAAAACTGAGATTGCAATTGTGTTTTCTTGGGGCTGGTGGTTTTCAGGAGGGTCTCAAACCATCTGTCACTTTGCAGATGGGCTGCAGCCTTTTCATCAGCCAGATGGGCAGTTCCCCTCTTTCCCTGTGTGGAAATGATCCTGGCCCTGCAGCTCCAGGAGAGGATCTGGCAGCCCTGCCCACCAAATTTCTGCATCCAGGGAGAGCAAGGTATTAAAAAAAAGACCTTTACAGGCAGTAGGACAGGAATGAATTAAATCTATTTAGCTACTGCAGAACACAGGCAGTGATGCTGATACACACGTGTTACATGATTCATTGACTTCTTGCTGTGATCCCATTGACATTTGCAGCTCTAAAACAATGATTTCTCATACTGATATTCAGAATGAATTTCCCAGAGCAGCCCAGCCCATTTGTTGGCTTTAATGACACCAGTTCAGGAAAAGCTGAACTCTTTATTGTGCTCTGAGAGCCTCAGTCAGAGTCCATGGAAGCAGTTCCTCTGTAGGAAAGACCATTGAAAAAAAATATATTCCCTTAGTTTCACCTTTTCTTCACTTTTTTCTATTTGGTCTTGGCCTACAAGCTGTTCAAGTCCTGTTCAGAGGAAGAGAACTGTTTTATAGAACTTATGGATGAAGCACCCCATGGTAAATCTTACTTTTAATCTCTTGGTAGTGCGAATCTTCATGGTGGTTGAAGACTCTTGAAGTGTTGAATGATGGACACCAACTGTCCACAGGCTGAGATAAATGTACTGAAGGAACAGAAGTCTTCCCAGAACTAATTTTTAGTGGAATTAGAGCATTTCCACAAGAAATTGAAAAAAAAAAACAAACCAAAGCTACCTTGGCCTTGCAATTGTTGCACCTTCCTGTAGGCCTTTTATATTGTACAGTCCAACAGAAGTGTGAGTAAAGTATTTGTTCATAACCTAAAGTCCCCTTAAAAAATTTGTCTTCCCTTGAGATGGCCATGACAATTTTATTTCTCTGCTCCATTCACTCCAGTAGTATCTCATAAAAATTATTCCTGCCTCACCACACTGTTGAAACCCACTGTGTTGTATTTTGTTCACAAAAGCAAAATCCTTCCTTCCCTACAGCGGGGGAGGAGTTGTTACCTGGTTTTCCAGCCAACATTCCTGGGCGCTCAGCACATGTTGGTGCTGTGGTTGGGTTTGCAAAAAATGTACAGGCTGGGCATGTGGAGCTTCGTGCTGGATGCCAGGGCTGAGTGAGGGTGAGCTGGGGCAGCGGTGGCCATGCAAGGATGTTGGATTTTGGGTGCTGCTGCTGCCAGCTGGGTGCTGCACCGAGCATCAGACGCGCTCACAGCTGGCACAACTGCAGCTCCAGCCACCACTATCTTGTGGGGACAGAAAAGAATTGTTTTCATTGGCTTTGGCCTCCCAAAATGCAAAAAATAATTTAATTAACGGTAGTTTAAGCTTTCTGAGCTCTCCTGAGAGTTCCAGAATTCGCTTTTTCATCTGAATACTTTCCCCTTTAAAGGCCCTTTTTCCCCGATAGCCTCCACATTTTTCAACAGCTCATATTTTCCTTTGCACAGCTATATATACCCCCTCTCCCCACGTGCTAAAGAAACACGTGCCCAAAGTGAAACCACACACACCATTTCACTCAGAATCCTCTCCACGTGCATCTGCTTCTCATTAGCTTTTCCCTCTGCTGTGTACACAGACTTTCCTTTAAGAAGTGTCACTGCATTAGCTTGTGTTACAGGATTATTTTTCACTCGGCTGTGCACCAGCGAGGTGACCAAACACTTCCTGTGGAATCTCATGCGGGTTTTTGAGGACAGAATTGGGACATTACCTTTGCAAACAGCATGCAGACGTGTGTATATTCACACATCAAAGGAGTTAGCATTTTTGACCCGTGTTTGATGCAAATATTGGAGTTAAATTTTCTAAATATAATGGATGTGTGACGTGGTTTGTAGCTGTGTTTTCTCAGCTTGCAAAAAGCTTCTCTGTGTGAATCCATGCGAGGGAAACAAGTACAGTGCCTCCACCTGGGTCTGCCTGAGCTCTGCATCTGTACCCAGATTGCTCTTCACTGAAATTTATTTAAACACCTGCACAACTCTGGTTGAGAAGCATTTCCTCACTCTTACCAGTATTATAATTTCCTGAAATCCCAAAGGATTTACCCATAATGGGAGACAAAATTTCCTGCATAACAGCAATCAGGTTAGGAGGGTGTCCAAGGGACCAGCTGGACTTATGAAATCAGTTTGCTATTTGAGGTTATACTGTAAATATCAAAATATAGTTACAGGTTATCAGTTCCAAGATATTGATTGGAGCCTGCAGGCCTAATTTTAAAAAAACAAAACAAAACAAAACAAAACAAAAGGTTATTTTATATTTATACCTGTACATTTTAACATATAGGCATTCCTATAGGAAGTTATGCTGCCTGAGTAAAGAAAAAAAGAGTGGGAGAAGGGAAAAATAAACTTTGATTTAAACCTTCATTAGAAATAAAACATGGCAAAGAGCAGTGTGAGAATGCACGATGGTGCTGTGGGATTAAATTCAGTGATCATTGGATCATCAGTAAACTTCATCATTATATTGTTGCTTGTAAATAAAAGGGGGAAAAAATGAAAGAAAACACCTTTAGAAATTTTTTCTTTAAGGTAATTCTTTAGGCTTTTTATTCACACTAATATTTCCCTTAAATCTACTGAATGTACACATCACAGTTATCTGAGGGTTTCCCTCAGAATTGTTAATTGGCCAGGAAATAACAGATTCTCACCAACAAAATTAAGTTTAAAAACAATATTTAATGTTAACTATGTCTTTCTTTAATAAAATAGATATTTCTCACAAATAGTTGCAGTAAATTTGGGATACATTTGCCAGTGGTTTCGAGGTGATTTATGATCTCTGCCTCCTGCAGAAAAGTGTTGCATATGAAGGTCAGCATATAAAAACACAAAGCAGGATTTTTTTCCAGTCACCTGAAAAGCCAAGCCAAATGAAGTTTTTATGATTACTGGACAGACCAAAATGTTGAACCTCAAAATTAAATTTTAACTTTTGCTTATAAAATTTGCCACAATCTATGTTTTGAAATTGTACGTGTGAAAGAGCAAGGTGGGTTCAAGCTAATTCTTAAGCTGGTTTCAATAATTTTAATATTTTTAGTACATAAAATTTCAGTAGGTGGTGCCATAAAAGCATGTACAGTTGTGCTAAGGCAAAGTTCAGTTTACTGAAAAGCAATGACTTATAATTTCAGGAACAGCAACATTCAACGCAAATTAATTGTACTCATGAAAAAGTCCACAGAGTTAATCTTCAGAGTTTTGAGGGACTTCTTGATACAGAGAAACTGCAGAATGTTGCAGGGACCTGTTCGTTAGCCTGAAGTTTTCCATCAATGATTCAGAATTGTGCTGACTGTGCCTGGAAGCGCTCATTTGCTGAGTAAAGTCGAGAGCCCTCAGCAGACCCAGTATTTCCTTTAAAATGTGCTGACTCAGAAGCCTGAAAGGCTTTGAAGAAAGAACATTCCTCGTTGCAAGAAATGTGCAGGGAGACCACATGGCATTTTACACATGGAAATGGAAGAAAATGGTGGGATGGCACTGTTAAAGGAGCAATAAAACTATATTTTAAAGGCAGTTGATGGGCTGAACTTAGGGTTCTCAGAAACTGCAGAAAAAACAAGATGAAAGGCAGCACATGGATTTTCTTGGACATATTGTCAAAAGCTTTTGAGTTGACTTTAGCGGGTCCAAAAGTTTGCCTGGTGCTGGGTACCTTTGAAAATGGAACTTCAGGTGGAAAACAAATGGTATTTCAATGGCTTAACTCATCTTGGAGCCTATTATCCTGAAGTTTACTAAATCCAGCCACCTTCATATCTCCCTATATTTATGGGCAGGTGTGTAGATATATATATATATATATATATATATACATCANAGATAGATATATATATATATATATATATATATGGATGGATAGATACACTCAGAGGTGTTTTTTGGGTTGCAAAACATCCCTCTGTGGTTGTAGAAGCTGCTTCAGCCTCCTGCTGGGCCAGTGCCTCCATGCTGGAGGGGAAGAGTCTGAGTCAGTGTCTGGAAGGGGTTTCTGAACACACGAATTTAGGGCCAGCTCCCCAACAAGCACCACTTTGTAGGATTTGTGCGTGTGGTCCAAGAGAGCATCAGTGAGAGCACAAAACGGAGGTGTTTAGGGATTTCTGCTCTACACTTTGGCCTTTGAAGCTGACCTTCGGGATCTGTGAGGCAAATCTGTGGGGTTTTTGCTTTGACTTTTATTAGTTAACTGCAGGTTACTGTCAAGGTCTCGCTAGTTCACTCCCCCAGGAGGTGGGTGGAAAGTGTGCTATTATTTTTCCAGCTCCAGGATGACAAAAACAGGTCCTCCTGTTTGTTCTCATCTTCCTCAGAGGCTCAATCTGCTGGGAAAGATCTGAGTCCCATTTTCATGCATGTTTTTGTAAGTCCTCTGGCCATGGTAGGCATGCAAGCAGAGCTCCTGTGTGTTCCTGTGTATATTTGGGGGATGGAGGGGAGGTGAAATAATTTATATGGACTCTGGCAAATAAATGTAGAAGCTGTGCAAGGCCAAGTATCCAGGTGCTGGCTGCCAGGGCAAAGGATGTGGCAGATCAGAGACTTCTTGAAGTCTCTTAATTTTTGTTTTGAAGCAATTGTTTCATTACAAAATATCTATAAGCTTGATTTAATCAAAAAGCCAATTTTGAAATTGCCAGAATGAAAATTGAAAGGTTTTTTTTTCAATCCAACACTACTAAAAGAGTCCTTTCCTTAGAAAACTTGAAATCTCTGATGTTGGTCCAACTGAAAAGTATTTTCTTTCTGTTTGCTGAGGACTGCCAGTGAATTGAGCACACGTGTCAGAGCGTTGGATTTTTAAACAGCGGATCAATGCCTGAAACAGAAACAAGCTTAGAAGCTAATAAGAACACACAAAAATAAAAATGGCAAAGTAGTAAAATTCAGACACATCTTGAGGCAGTGTCCTCTCACCCTGTCCCTGTTCCCTGGGAGCAGAGCCCAGCTTCCCCCACCTGCCCCCTCCTGTCAGGGAGTTGTGCAGAGCCACAAGGTCCCCCCTGAGCCTCCTTTTCTCCAGGCTGAGCCCCTCCCCAGCTCCATTCCCTTCCCTGGACATGCTCCAGCCCCTCCATGTCCTTCTTGCAGTGAGGGGCCTAAAACTGGACACAGCCCTCGAGGAGTGGCCTCAGCACATGGGGATGAGAGAAGGTGGTCCTGGAACAGCCTCAGAGAAAATTCTTCCTCATGGCTGGTGGAGGATTAATGGTGACTGAAGAGACAGAAATCTCTAATGACTTTGTCCTTGTGCTGCTCTCTGCCTTTAAATCCATTCTCTTAGCTTGAAGTATGAGGAACACAACTTTTGCAGCATATTGAGGCTGGTTCTTGGTGTGGCTGTGACCAAATTTCTCTCTGCCAGCGCTCACTGAGGCCATGCTGGCATGACGCCAGCATTTTGTCCTTTCTGTAATGTGATCTGTATACAGGCATTTATTACATATGGTGAAAATGTGTTTTTCTGTCCTAGCAGGGGCACAATCCAGGTTGTAAGAGTGCTAACAGAGAACTGCTTGGATTGCCCAAGCACGTGCCTCTGACTCAGTCCAAACATTGACAGTGACAAAGCTGTAATCGTTTGCAGGCCTCATTTCTGAGCAGAGGAAATCCCAATCTTTTGACTCTGAAATGTTATTCCGTCGGACACCAGAGCTCAGAGAGAAAATACACCTGGTTCTAAGGGTGTGCAGCTGGAAAAAGCCTGTACCCATGTGCTGGTTTGACAGGGAATTGGGAAAAGAGCTGCTCCTTTGCACAGAGAATTCAACCTGCTGCTCACATGGAAGCTCCTTAACAGCTCTTTAATAGATAGACAAGTGAACCATTATTTAATTAAACGAATGCAGTTTACACCAATAAATCGAATTTCTCCTTTCCCAGTGGAAAAAAACCCCAATTTTACATATTGTTTCCATGCTGCCACTGAAAGAAGAGTGCTGTGTTTTATGTACTAAGTGTAACAAATCTCATTTTCAGGAATGTTGATGCAACCTGCCTGTGCAGTCCTGCTGTTATCCAAGTGTCTGGTACCTGTTTATGAAATATTGTCACTTTCTAGGCAGGCTTATGAAGCAAAGCCCTAATTTTTAATGATGAAAAGTGGATGATTGATAACTTCTGTGCTCCAGTAGCTGCTGTGAGCACACGTGATAGCTGGGATTTCATCACAGCTTGGGATCAAAGAGTTGCTGTCATTTTCTACACATCTAAACTATGTGAACATCAGTTATTTAGCCTTTCTTCTAACATGAAGAATTATTACACTAAAAATATTGAAATCTAGTAAAGTTTGGGAACTGTCTCCAAGTCAGTTTTCACAGGGAGGCATAAACCAACTCAGGAAGACCATAACACCTAATTTTGAATAAAACTCTTTTATTTAATACTCTGAGAAACTCTGCTTCCAAATAACTGGGGTAACATGTTTGTAAGCCACTATTTCCTGATAAATCTGTGACTGTGGGCTAGGATTTTTAAGGAAAGATAAGAAACTTTGACTCCTGTTCAACCACAGTGGAAGTTAGGCAGCAGGATAGCCTGTTCCCATCGGAAAGCTGAGGGATAATCCCCATGTTCAAATGCCTCTGAGTCACTATTTTCACATCCAGTGCTCTGTTATAATAGAAATTAATGTGTCAATATTCTTCCTGGCTCAGCAAGCTTCCTGGAAAACGTGGTTAAATTTTCTCCTTTCATTTTCTTGCCCATTGGGTTGTTGATCCAGGTCTTTTCCTTTCTTCTTTTCCTTATGTTTAATTTATGAAAATTAGCTTTAAAAAAGAAAAGAAAAAAAAAGAAAGAAGAGGGTGGCCACCATGACTTTTGCAAAGCTGGATTTTAACTGGGAACTCCAACAAGTGATAGAGAAATAGGGCTGATTTTCCCAGCAGTCTGAAGGAGGCATGGCCATGACCTGGAGCTTATTTTATACCACCTCATGTCATTTTTGGGGATGGGGGGAGTGGTCCCTGCCAGGTTGTGGAATGTGGTGAGCAATTCTGTGAATTGTTCACCTCTCATAAGAGGGAAAAAAAAAATTTTTGCATTTAAGAAGTTTGTTGCTGTCGGCACTGTAAATTTTTAAGCTCTGATAGTCCACACAATGAGAAAGATAAAGAACAGAAAGGAAGATTTTCTGTGATTATAACTCGTGAGTGGCCGAATTAGTAAAGTCTAAATGTGACTTTAGAAATCAAAAAAATTGAAATCTATGCACGGAGATCAGGAAATTATTTTTTCCTGATCCCAGAAGGGTCAAGATCCGTGTCATTTGACCTTGGCTGTTCATCAAGTAGAGTCAACATCCTAACCAGGAATCCCAGGCTCATTTTACTGTCAAAGGAGAGAATGAGGATATTTTAGGATTTCCCTGACCCATTCTAGATGCTTACTACAGGATGAGATGTGTAGTGGCCTATATTCCATTGACTGGGTGAAGTCAGAGTGAATCAAACTACCTTCCCCTTAAACCTGCCGAGCAGGGCAGGGCATAACACTGAGAGATTGAACGAAAAATAAAAATAAAATAATTTTGCTGAATTTATTGAACTCTTCTGGAAGCAAGAAACCTGGAGATGCTGCTGGTGATAGCCAAATATTATTGCTTCAATATGAACTTGTCAAGCCTTTGATCTTCACCTGTGCCACCAACAAAATAAGAGTGGCTTTGGAAAAATCACATGCACTATTGAGAGATTCAAGTCCTCTGTAATGAGTGAGGTTGTGACACTGAAGCAGAGTTCAGGGTGCCTGCAGAAGGTGATCAGGATGCTGAGCCATGCAGGACCAGGGAAGGAGTTTAAAAATGCTGTCATTTTGTGTAATTGCCATGTCCACTAATTCTGGCTAAAGGGCAGCAGCTCATAAGTTAAAACAAGTTTGGCCTCAGGGAAGAAAATCTTAATACACCAATGTGTGCTGCAGTGTCTTTGCATGGATATAGCTTTTAAAAATATACATAAACTGTTCTCAACAGAGCATTATGGACACCCCTGTAATGCACTCATACATTGATTTTGTTTAACCTCAGTCTATTTGTGAGCTGGGACATAGCAGGTCATAGGGGAATGAAAATAGTACTGACCAAGCAGTAAGTTGGTATTTGTTGTTCTCTTTAAATTGCTTTTATTGCATACCTCTGGACTCCTATTTTCTCCTTTTAAGTGTGTGTCTTTTTTAGAGGAACAGCAGTAAACTTGTTTTTTTCCACTTATACTTTAAAGCTCTCTGTGTTTAATATGAAATGGTCATTAATTCTTCTCTGACTAACACTGTGGTCCTTTGACTTCCTGTAAAGCACGAAATAAAACCCTCAGGCCAAATTGTAAAGTATTTAATTTCATTGGAGACATCATTTTAGTGTTACTCAGGGCAAGGTTTAGTCTGTTGAAAGAGTAAACCTCTGGTCTTTTGGTTTCTGCTTCACTGCCCTGGTTTCAAAGCCATGATTGCAGTTCTTGTGAGAGCTGTGTTGAGTCGCTCTCATGTCAGGGACTGAAGTCACACAGAGTTTTCTCACCTTTAACCCTTTCCAAGAGAGGAAACACTAACTTGGGAATAGTTATGAAGCAGTTGTTACTGAGCAGGATATTTTAGTACCCACTGTTATCTGCAGTACTGCTGATACCAGAGAAGAAGCCACAGGTTTTTTAAGTGTTGCTGACCTTTGATGTTCCAGTAAACTCACAAGGGTCTTTCCATTTGAACTGCCACCTGTATGTTAAGCTAGGTTGTAAATTGTAATCACTTTAAGTTTACAAATTAAATAGTTCTTAAGTTGCTCTTTCCTTGCTCAGGGCTGATGTATTCCTCTGACGAGCATGTGTACACATGGAAAGAGACAAGAAATAAAATCTGCACACACTTGTAAAAAACCAAAGCAAAACAAACTAAACTAAACCAACCCAAATAAACGGATAATGTACTTTAAATGAAGCATTAGGACGTAATCTTTACTCTGACGAAGTTTCATCAGGCTGTTTCTTAAATGGCAGGCCCTCTTAGCTAATGAACAGGTCATTGTATAGACATTGCTTAGAGTATTTCTATCTTGTGTTCCTGGTTCATTTCCAAAGGAAGTGGATGTTTACAGTCTGGCATGAAAGGAGGATTGTTGTCACTTTTAACCCTTTTCTCTACAATGGTGTTGCTTTATTGTATGAACAGGGAAAGTAAAATAAAAGTTGGAAAAATCTTGCTTATCGGCTCTGCCTTTTGTTTCTCACATCACTTCTGTTCCCTTTATCTCCCAGATCTCTCAATTTCTTTTTCAGCCATACACATCAGCTTCTCAGCTCGGGACAAAATGAAAACTGTGCTTGGGTTGCCAGGTCTCACCCATACTCACCCATCCCACGGAGCATCTCCCCAGGGTGGCACCTTCCACTGAGGGACAGCTCTGCTGCAAGCCCCGTAAACTTCTGCTCCCCAATCCCCACAGATTCCCGTGGATCCCCACAGACTCCAGTGTTTGCTGCTTGCCCCTGTGTGTGAGCACACCCCAAAGTTACGCTGCTGCAACCAAAACCAGATTTTCTCTGGTATCTCCCGAGAAGGCTCCTACCCTGAAATAAACAGCAAGTCCCTTTCATGAGAGATTTTTGCCTTAATAAGGTGAAACAACCCAAGAGCTAATTCAGTTCTTGCAAATGCTGTCAATTTGAGAAAATAATGGAGAAAACAACTTGTGAGTCTGGCACAAGACAACGTGATCAACCTAGCTTTCAGGTAGCTGCAGGTTGCTGTGTCTGTCCCTGCCTAGCAGGAAACTCTGCTGACCATTTGTTTCTCAGTATCCTTCTTGCAGGCTCTGGCTTGTTCTGTGGCTGCAGACTGAAATATTTAAATTTTTTTTTTAATTGGTTAATTTGCTCTCTGGAGCTTGCAGGCATCACATGAAGCAGATGAGCAACAGTGGAGTCATGGCCTCACAGCCCTCACCAGTGCTGGGGCTGATCATGTTGCAGCTCTGTCATGGGCCACTTCTAAGCCCTGGTGCTGCCATTCATCTCCTCCTCAGAAAGGAACAAAGATTTTTAGGGAAAATGCTAGAGTCCTGCAAGATGCAAAGTTAAATAAAACCAATTGGACTGCCTAGAAGAGATTACTAATTTCCAAGTGCTTACATCCATGTATAAATAATTAAAACCATGCCAGATCATTTGCAGACTCCTCTACAATTGGAGAAAACTTTTTTCATGGATATTAGGGGTAGAAAATACTTTTGCAGTCAAAAAATACTTTTTTTTGCCCCCCCTTTTTTTCTACATTAATGAGATATTTCTGTAAATATTGACACAAAATGAAGGACATCATAAACATTTGTTTTTCCCACATTAATCTGTCTTACTGTTTTCCCTGAAATGGGCAGCTTCTTAAATTATTCCCAAGAACCAAATACACTTGACGTAAAAAATCATTAAGTGTGACGCAGACTCTGCATGAACAGAAAATGTTAAAAGGAGCATTTGGCACCCAACTTATGTCCCAAAATATTCAAAGGACTGGTGAGAGAGAAGCACTTTCTTGCTCCAAAGAGAAGCAATGACCAATGTGAAGCCCCAGCTGCTATGCTGAAATATTTAATTTTAATTTACCTTAAGGACTTGTGCTTTGGAGGTCACTCACTTTTGGTTCACTCTGCATTTCTGAGCTATAAAGTAAAAGCACAACTGAGCTGTTTGCTTCCCTTGAAGGATCCTGTGTGAGCACATGAAAAATTATAATTAAAAAGCTGAAGAAGGACTCATTCTTGCAGGCATCATTAATTAATTCGTCACCTAGGTTTGACTTGTGACAATTTGAAAATATGAAATGAAAGTAATTTGTGTAGCCTGGGAAAGGCAGTCAACAATTTGACCACACTGAAATAAGGAATATCCCTTTTCTGCACTTTCTTTATTTTCACCAGAACAGCGCAGACGGGTGATGGAAGATATTGCAATGCTTATTTTATGATAATTCTTCCCACTCAGAGGTTCCCAGTTAATAGGAAATATTTATTAGTTATTGGGCACTTCGTGCAGAGACAAAGGAAAAAAAAAGCCAACTCACAAACCTCATTTATAACCTTATATTTTGAGAATGAAATGTCTTTATATCTGCAGCTGATGTCCATATTCCAGGACAGTTTAGGCAATTCCAGAGGCATTGGACATGGGAGCAGCTGCAGGTGAATGTGTCACACCAGCCAGCACTACTATTGAAGCTTTGCTTTCTTCTTTCATCTCCTCACCATCCCCAGATGAATCCATGACCTCCCACAATCTGCAGATGGAAAGGAGAACTAGCTTGAGGAAGTCTGCCTGACGAACAACAGCTCTGGCACCTCTGCTGAGAGAACTCACCATTTCCATCCAGCCCATCCTCTCAATTAGAGAAGCTTAGCAAGAGCTTAGAAAATATCTGAGCTCTCCTTTTCAGGTGGAGCCAAGGCCAGGAAGCCAAGCTTTAGGGAGACAAAAAGATCTCTAAGTAATTCAGCAGAGTGTACTCTGCATTCAGCAGCCAAGAAGCTCAGGGATCACAAATGTGTGCTCGTGCTTTGAACATCTGCAGCGGCTGGGAGCTTCACAGGGGTTGAGTTTGCAAGAATAGTTTGCATTTTTCTTTTCTAGCCTGATTGCTGATCAGACTGTGCTGTTGTCTGCCTCGTTGCTTCCAGCAACAATGAAAATTTTACACGGATCCAAAAGGACGATGAGCAGCTCTCTGAGCATGACAGGCTTGAGCCAGAACTCAGGAAAATAAATACAAAGTGCTTCATTAGCAGCAGCAGGCTTTAGATGAGACCCACTGTCAACTTACTCAATTATGTACTGTGACTGGGAAAAAAATTGCTTCCTGGCCTCCCTTGTAGATAAAAGTTAAGCATGAGGTTTGAGTCTCCCAATTTACCATAGTTTGCATAGCTTGCATTCCTTTTTATTATTGCTTTCCAAGTATTCAAATCCAGCTCTTCAAAAACCCTGCTTCAGTAGTAGTGTCCCAGAACCAGTGGCTTCCAGGTTATGAAGTGCACAAAAAAATTTTTATTTAAGGGGTGCCAGGTGCTTTTTTGTTCTCATTCTGGAAATAAAAAAAGAAGAACATTTATAATTATTCTGTTGGTCTCCATAATTCAAAATTGGAGGAAAAAAAGGGTTCCTAACTAATTCACCTGCCTGAATTTATATGGTTGAAATCCAGTCTATGAGGTTTAACCTGTGTGGTTAAGGAAGCCACATGACAGTGTTAAGTGACATTGCACGTGAGAATGTACAGGATTTTTAAGTGATGTCATTGCCAGTCGATTTACAGAAATCTCTGGCAAAACTAAACAAACAAAAGTAAAAAGAAGAATGTGGGATGTGTACATGATCCTGCAAATCTTACAACTTAATCAGTTTATGGTTTATTTCCTGTTGTTCATTTGCCTATAGCCAGTTCAAGTTCTTTTTGCAAATACAGCCTCCTCATGGAAGTTGCACGTATGATCAACATCTTTGATCAATTCCATTACAATAATTCTGTGTATAAATGGATTCTTAATTTCCCCCCTTTCTAAACCTATTTGCATAGATTTTAATAGCACTATTAGAGTTTTTAAACAGGCATATGAGAGGAAATCTTATCTTTACCTATGGGCGATCTGTCATTTACTTTCTGGCTTTCAGTTTGGTCCATTGAGCTGTAGAAAAGACAGACCAATGTGAGAATAAATATTTCAAAGATGAGATGACAGTGATGGATTTGGGTGTCCCTGTCTGCCCCTCTCCCACACACCCATCAACTGCTGCGATCAGCCTGCTTTTTTCGGAGCAGAAAGGAGACAGTGCAGTGCTCAAAAGGATGAGCTAGAGATGGACACAAGGATGTGCCTGAAGATGGCAGGAGAGCTGAGGAAGATCTCTGAAGGGAGGTCTCTCAAAGGGTTATCATCTGCTGCAGCCACCAGCTTGTCCTTGTCCCTGCCAGCCCTGTGACTGTACAAAGCAAGCAGGCACGATGTGGAGGAGGGAGGTGGACAGGCAGAAGCTTTTTCCCACTTCAGCTCATCTTTATTTTTCACTGATAGCTCTGGAAAAATAATTTCTGGCCCACATACAGCACGAACCACAGAGGTATTAGCTGGAACAAGCCCCCAGTCAGGCCTGGGGCACTGACGACAGCTCCTTGGCACCACAGGAGACCCCACGGAAACTCGCATTGGCCACTCATGGTTTGTGTCACTACCATCCTTGGTTTCCCGTGGTTTGCAAGTCCTTTTAAAAACTCTCAGCAGAGTATTGCTGTGCTGTAGAACATCTCATCTGTCTTATTCTGGAAGAATTTAAGAGCTCAATCAGCCAGCACTATGTATAATTTCTAATTTCCCTAAAATATGTGAATACCAATTAAACGTTTATTGTTAGTGGGTTAATCTTCAAAGACAACAAAAGAATTCTGCTTGTTTCCTTCTGGACTATCTCACCACGGCTTTTACTCTCTCCCTATATTCACATTACTCCACACTCTCTTGGGAAGTTTTTCCAAGGCAGCATGGTTTGCTACTTAGCACTACTTTCAGATAAAGTATGTTAGCAAAATACTAATACTAATACTAATACTAATACTAATACTAATACTAATGCTAATGCTAACACTAATACTGTAAAAAGCTTAAGAAGTAAAATAAGATCTAGCTTTGAAAATATTTGCCTTCCCTTGGAGATTTGAATGAAATCAGAATTTTATGTGCATCTCATAGAAGTGACTCAAAAAATGAAGTGGATAAATATGGTGGACCAAAAGAATAGCAAAAGGGTAGAACTGTAAATAATTTTGAGAACAGATAGTAAATCAAATTAACTTAGGGCATGTGTATTTTTTCACACTTAAGTGCACTGAGTATGTAATAAAACTTGAAAAACCTTGCACCTAATTCTTGTCAAAATGAGACCTTATTAAGCAGTTTTTGTGGGGTAAAAGAGTCTTAAACTGGAAATGAATTATGATTATTTCTATCTTCTGCTTGACCTGAAGTGTACATGAGAGGTCAGGTATGGATGTGACTAGATACTGTGAAATAAAGGTTGCACATTTCAGATAGTGTTTGCTAATTTTAAATAACATGGCAGAGAACTCAGTGCTACTTTGGCCTGAGGCATCTGAAAAACCCGTCAGGAACAAATTTATAGTAAACTCAAAATGTGTATTGGCAGCCTTGTTTTCAGTAAGTTTAAAAACATCAGATGTTTCTCCAGGACAGGTGGCACTAAAAAAAAATTGGTTATGGAAAATGAATCCTGCTTACAAGGCAAATATCCACTTCCACAGATTGGGAATAAAAACCATTGCACAGCTGATCTGTGAACTAGCGGTGCTTTTTAATGTGTTTTCCTTAAAATTGCTTGGAGAAGTTCATGGCTAAATCTTCCCCTGTTACTGTTTGGTTTTAGGTTTCTTTTATTCCAGAGTTCAGAGTACTGAAGCTTAGCAAGTGAGACCTGAGCCACTGAAGAGTCTTTACGTACGATCTTGGCGCTTGGACCAGTGATGGGAACACTTGACTGCTGCTGTTACCCCGTAAATCACAAAGGAGTTACTGTGGCTTCAGACTGGAACAAACACGGCCAGGATGGGGTGTGCAGTCATGCAGCACTCACAACAAATTATTTACTTGGTGCTTCCCATCACAGATCTCCCCCGGGTTTGTGCTTCCCGTTGTTCTGTGTGAGCAGCGCATGAACAGTAAAGGATTGATCACCGAGTTTTATTCAACCCCTTCTCCAGCAACAATGGGTTCCCTTTGAGCTGAATAAGGTGAATCATGCCTTCAGATTCCATCACTGTTTTATTTTTAGTGGCAATTTACCAACATGGCACTGTGCTGTTAAGGTCAGAGAAGCGGTGTGTCCCCAGCATGCCTCAGCTGATGGCACAGCTCCCCTGATATTATGTTCTCCAGGCTGTGTAGCACAAAATGTACTTCAGAGGACACAGGTGAATGAAATAGAAATAAGCACACGAATACAATAAATGAGAAAACCATCAATGGTTTTTCCATTTTTTGGTACTGCTGTGGAATATTTGAGTAGCTCTTCCCCAGCTGATCCTCTCAGAGCAAGGCACAGCTGCCCAGCCAAGGCGAGCCTGCCTTTGTATGAGTGAAAAAATTACAAAAGGTTTACAAGAGTCCTTAGTGTATTAATTCCTGAAAAACTGGCCACACATTTCCCGGGCAAAACAGGCCTGTTCGATGTTTCCAAGCCAGAATCTCTCACTCCCTTGGCATCTGGGGGACATTGCTGCTGGTACAAACAAGAAATCGTGGTATCAGAACTGATTGGGTTTTTTCCTAGCATCCCAACACTTCCCTTATGAATCAGAGGTGCCTTTCAGAAGCTGAGTAGCCAGGAATTAAGAGAGGGTAACTCCTAGAACAGTTTCTCTATCTCATCCCCACATTTCTGATGTGAACACTACTTAGTACCAGAGCACATAACTCAGAGAGAGCATCACAAATTAATTTGTGATATAGGTAGTTACTTTTGCAGGGTGAAGCAGGAGAACTTCTAGATGTCTAGATATTTAAATTACTGTCCTCTCTTTCTTACCTGGAAAAAAAAATTCTTCAGTTCATTCAGCCTTATTCACTGGTCACAGCAATTAGAGAGTGGCTCAGAATTACAGGCAAAGCATATTCCTCATGTTCTGCCTGTTCCACAGGGCTGGCAAGGAGTCTTGCTAATTGAAACAGAATCATGTGGGCTGTTTGGCACCTTCCTTTCCTTCCTTCCTCCGTGTCCTCTGAGGGAGATACGACATCTGGGGTGTGGGCTCTGTGTCACTGCTGGCACTGTGCTACAACCTACAGGCTTTAACCTTTATCAGGTGCCGTGCTTGAGGTTAAGAACAATAAAAAATAGGAGCACTGGGGAAGCGTGCATGTAATAGACCTCTAAACACCCACCGTGGGCAAAGCTCAGGAAATGCCTGACCTTAAAAATGTCCTTCTTGGTTTCATGTAAAGAAAGTAAGAAAAAAAATAGTCATTCTCCCCCAGGCATTAAAATCAAGATTATTAAATTTAAGAGTAGATTGAGTTCTTTCCTTGCATTCAGTTGCCTTTGTTGAGTGGTGATATATTCTGGTTCCTAGCAGCACAGGACTGTTTACGGTGGTTACTAAAGGAATAAATTGTTCTGAGGATGCAGATGTCCAAGCAGTTAGCATTACAGCCTCCAGCTATTGCCAAGGAAGTAGGAAAACCTGAGTTACTCTCCTGCAGAACTACTTTGTTAAGCTATATTTCTAACTTATGTCATCCTTAGCTCTCTCCCTTTACCCCACATCCCTGGGTGATGGTGGTGGGTACAGAACCCCGTGCCCAGAGGCCACAGCTTGTGACAGATTTTGTGAGTACAGGATGTGAGCAGAAGTGATGGTGCCTGTAGAGGCTTCCATTTTTATTTGCCCACCTTCAACACCCTAAAACCAGCCAGATATTAAGTCTAGGTCTGCCTGAGCACCCAGAGCAGCATTTCTGTTGAAAATCACTGGTGGCCACATAAAAATATTTGTAAAATCACATCTCATGAAGATCACCTGTCTATTCCAATGCTTTATTGATAGGCTTCTGGCCTCAATAATT
>VZRR01008457.1:124822-186586 GCA_013398015.1 Oreocharis arfaki | reverse complement strand
GATGCGGGCTCTGCCGGTGGGGGGGTGGTTGAAATAAGGTCTGGGCTGTAGAGGCGTCATCTGCTCGGTGAGATTCCCGACTCGCGTACCCCCGTGCTGGGGAACACCGGGCGGGGGTCGTTTTCCTCTCTGCTCCATGGTTAGGGAGTGCTGGCTGGTCGTGGTTCTTGGGGCTTATCTTTTGTATCCCCCAAAAAGAGTTCCATAACTTCAGGCCGCTTCCAGAGGTTAAAAGGCTGCGAGTACGCTGTAGGCAGGATACCATTTCTACCGCACTGTCTTCAAACACCTTTGGGGTCATGCTTCAAACGTGAGTTTCAATGATGGAGAAAGACGTTTTTCTCTTGTCCTCTGAACTTCCTGCTTGAGATCCAGTGCTGGTTTTGTGGGATAAGGTTTGACTTGCCAGTGTAGTTTCAAATAATCTGTAGAAGACAAGGATGCAGCCTTGTTAACTCCCACAACATCTGACTCAGGCACCTCTTTTATAACCTACAGTGAAAACTATTCCATAGCACAGTTAATAACTCCGAGAGCAATTCGCAGATACAGTGCTTCGGGAAGTTAATCCTTTGTTTCAAAAATTACTGAATACCTGGGGTCAAGGGACAAAATCTGAAGGACCACAGATGGTTAATCAGTCTTCAAACACGGTGTTGTTTGTAATCCATTCCTGTGCAAACTTTGGATATTGAGAATTTGTGCCAAAAAAGACCTTTCAGTTGTTGTCATCTCTTAGGTTGATTGTCATGCACTGTTTTGAGTATTTCATAATACCAGCCAAGCTTGTAACATTTAAAGCAGTTTTAGACAGTTTAAAATAAGAAAAAAAAGAGCTGCCAGTAAATAAATTCTGGCAGAGGTGAAGTTTTCTGTTAGCTGATAAAATGTTTTGATCTGATAAGTATTATCTGTGCTTTGTGCTGTAGCTTGGTTTTGTAAGTGATATCTTGAGTCTGACGCTGAAGGAAGTTGAATCACTTTAAGCTGGTAGATCATGGGGATCATTTGTGATCCTGGGTGTTCTAGGGTTTATATGTTGATAATTTAATTTATATTTTACTTTGTTCCTTTATTATGGTATACTTCCTTATATGGCTAATTTGAATTAGTGTTCTGCCTCTATAATTTTTACTTTCTATTCTTTTGTCTAGAGCCTGACACTTCCATTTCTGCATGTCTTCCAGATGATGTATGCACACATTCTTCTTTACACCACCCTCAGTAATGTTTTGTCCTAAAACAGCTGATGGAGTTTAGGATCTGATTCTTTCCAAAATCTCCCAATGAATCTATCTTCTATCTTGCCTCTCTTTGGCTTTTCTAAACTGTCTGTTGTTCTATTCCTGCCTGTATCACTTTCCAGAAGAGCACTAAAACACTGAAAAGAGAACAATGAGAAAGCTCTCTATTGTTTAAGAACAGTGCTGTTTCTAAGAGTAATGTAAAAAGCCCACCTTTGCCTGTGTGCTTTTTGAAATATCTGTTGAAGTGAACATGAGAATTGTTTCCTGTTGGCCACAACAGGGAGGTTTGTATTTTTAATTACTTTTATTCCCTCCTGAACTGCAGCATTACTGCTAATGAGCATTTACTGTTGGCTGCATCTGCTGCCTTTTCTTCCTTTCCCCCCTCCCGGTATTTTTAAGAGCAAAGGAGGTCTTACCACAAGTCACAGTAAGGTGAGAAACATTGATATTTTGAGAAATCTTAGTCATTTCTCTAGCAAGATCATCTGATAAGTTTTGTAACATGTAATCATTATATTCATATATTAGTGACTGTTATTCATTCATACCCCTCTTACTCCATTTGCAGTCTGTGGACTGGGTTCACTACAGTAATGTGTCTTGTTGCATTGCTCTCTGCCTGAAGCAGATACAGCTGTGCTTTTTTTTTCCCCTCATGCAGTTGATTTGTTCATATTTTAATAACTACATGGCTGAATGTCTGTAAGAACTTATTTAATAAGACTATGAATAGCAAATGCTGCCGTAAGAGACCATAAGGGAATTATGCCTTGACTTTACCTTTCCTGACATTTGCTGTGTGAGTATCTTGCTTTAATATTTTCAAAGCTTTTGTCTGTTTCAGATGTAACTTTAGTGCCTAAACTTTAACTACACTTATGCCTAAAGTCAGGAAGGTTAAAGTTTTGTTCTACACTGCAGCTGCTGTTAACATTTTTACCTGGAAACATCACTCCTTTGTATGTTGACAATATCTCTGATGGTGGTAGTAATACTAATGCATGTTTAAAGAGTATTGCATGATGAATCTCTTTCATCTTGAATTGTGCTGGAAAATTTCCCGACATTGTGCTGTTACTAAGCTCAGGGAAATGCCGTATAGTTCTTGGAAATGCTGCATTGGTTTCTCTAAGAAAGTTGTGTATTAACACCTTCAGTTAAAAAAAGAAATTCATAGCTGGTAATGCAGTACTGGCTACCAATTCTTTTGTGCCTCCAAAAAAGGAACATTTACCAGTTGAAGTAGTTTCTTTCTTTAAATGTCTCAAGCCTTTAGTGTTTAGCAACTTGGTGTTGTGTTCTTAGGTTTGGAACTTCAGGTTTTCAAGCTGTTGTGTGCCCATATAATCACATCTTCACATGTGGTGTGGTGGTGTTAGAAACACCCAAAGGCTGCTGCCAGTAATATTTAAGAAGGAGGAGAAATAGATGATGTTTACCATGAAAGATACAGGACAGGTAGACAACAAGCGTTGAGTAGTTTGCATTTTCCATTGCTTCACACATTGCCATTCATGTTGCTCTTTAATGGTGCTATAATAGCAGAAAATTATCAGTACCATCAGTTGACAAACCCCAAGAGACCAGGTTGGAAAGGTGAGGAGATAGTGAACACGACACAGTAGAAGCAGCAAAGAGAAAATACTTCTGGTAAAGGGAAGTTATTGTTGCTGTTTGGATGAGTGTGCTGGTATGATGTGGAAGACTCACATCAGAAAGAAGCTTTTTCATCAGCCTTGAAACTAAAGTCTTTCAGAATTAGTAAAATGCACTTATGATGATCCACTTTATGGATTTAATTACGCGTGTTGGTCGAAGCTTGGATCCAGTACATTTATTTCCATCAGTCATGGTAGCACGGGGAGATTGTTCTGTTGGGATCTTTGTGGCAGGTGACTCTGTTTTCAGCATTAACTGACATTTCAGTAGCACTGTGTAGGAGGACCAGAGAAATCCCCAAGCTCTGTCCATGTGGGGACCCTGCTAAGCTGGCCTCTTTTTTTTGATCGAGGTAAATCCTGGAAATACCTCTTCTCATTCTGCCAGATTCCTGTGATAGAATCTCAGTTCTGGTGTTTACCTCGAGCTTCATTATTCTCTACAGGGAGCTGAAGGTTGGGCAAACAGGGCTCATAAAATACAAGCATGTTAATTGCTGAACTGCGTTTATGTAAGGCAGGTTTTTCTCTGAAATGAGAAATTACTGTTGCCATCTGCTGCCTTTGCATGCAGCAGGGCCCTTTCTGGGCCACAACCACAGAGCCTGAATTAGCAGGTGCGTGGGTTCACCAGTGTTTGTCAGATCTCTTCTGTCTTGAATTGTCATTGACAAGTGCCAGCTCTCTGTTAGCTCTTCGAGGGAGTATTCATGGTGGGTTTTGGCTTACAGGCTGTCTTATTTGTGTTTTGGTGTTTTTTCTGATTATTTAGCTTCTCTGCTATCGAGTGTAGCTGGAGTTATAGTAAATCATTCCTATTCAAACCTGAGAGCAAAATTTAAGCCTTTTCGGTGGTTTCAGTGCGTATATATGACTTGCCAGGTTTGATTTAATGTCTTTTCTGAGCTCATAAGAGACGCAAACTTGCTGATTGTCACACTGAATTACAAAGATTTTTTAACATGTTCTGCTGCTCAAAGCACTGGAATTTCAGGATGGTTGCTTTTACTTAGAGTCAGCCCAAACTTTTGTTTCTGTGTCTTATTATTTGAGGACACTTTTTGATAGGCATTTGAATTCCAAAAACCCAATAGCACTCTCTCCTTTGTCTAGCTTGTATTTAAATCGACATGAGCTGTATGAATGGCAGAGCCTAAACCATCGGCGCGGGCATCTCCAGACGGATCTTTCCCAGGGCAGCCGGTGGGGAGCGGAGCGCATCCCCTCGCCTATCGCGAGCTGTGCCGGTCCCGTGGTGTCGAGCCCCGGGCTCTCCCCTGGGCCCTCGGGGGGCCGGCTTGCCACGTCCTCCCCCAGCTACATCGCTGTAATTACCGGTGCGAGGAGCGGGAGAGGTTCCCGGGAGAGGCGGGAGCGGAGAGGGCCCTCCCGGCAGGGCTCCGCCGCGGGCAGCGGGCGCTGCGAGCCCCAGGGGGAGGACCAGCGGTGGCTCGCGGTGGCGGTGCCGGCGCGGTGCCGCTCCCGCCCCCGGGAGCGCCGGGGCGGTCATTGGCCGCGGGACGCGTCACTCGGGCGAGCCGGGCCCGGGCGAGCGGCGGCGGGAGGAAGCGGCGGACGCGCCGCGCCGGGTGGAGGGAGCGGCGCTGGGCGCGGCCCCGGCCATCGATCCGTGCCACTTCCCCTAATGGCCCGCCTCTTCCTCCTCCTCCCCCTCCCCTAGGGCGGATCGTCCCCCGGCCTCCCTGTATGTGAGAGACGGGGCCGGCGCCTCGCACGGAGCCGGGAGCCGCCGCGGGAGGAGCGGAGGCTTCGGGGAGCGCTTCCTGCCCACCGCCCGTACTGCCGGGCGCGGCAGCCCCAGCATGGAAGCCATCGCCAAGTACGACTTCAAAGCCACCGCGGATGACGAGCTGAGCTTCAAACGGGGGGATATCCTTAAGGTAAGTAGAGGGGTCGGGTTCGGGCGTTCCCTCTTTACCCCGGGGCTGTCCAGTTTCTCTCTGAGTCTCTTCCTGTCCCTCTGACTTGCCTCTCTTTTGGGTCACCAGAGAACGCCATCTCCTTTCAATAGGGAGCCTCAAGACCTCCTAAATCCCAGTCACACTCTCCGAGAGCAGGAGAGGCCGTTTTGTTTCAGTATTAAGCATCCATCCCAAAGTCTCTCAATTCTCTCTTCTGAGACTGGAATATTTGAAAACTTAGTCATAAACACGGCAGCAAATAAGCAGAAGTACAAGATAAAGGGGAATTCAGTGTGGAGATTATGAGAGGAAGCCCCATAAAGTAATCAAGATCAATTTGGTATTCCTTTTCTTTGCCTCCTGCCAAGGATTCTAATATCAAAGAACAGTGATTGGATTATTTCTCAGTAGATAATCTTTTAGCATCAGGCTGTCAAATATTGAAGCTGAGTTTTATCTTACAGTCCTGATGAACTCAAGTGATAAGCTTGTGGCTGAATATATAATGGATCTGTGCAGATGTAAGTGAATGTTGGAGTGCATTAGAGGAATTTTGGTCTATAGTTCTTTCCATAAATCAAAGGCTTTTTAGGGAATCTTGGCTATATTACAGGAGTTCGAAAAACCACCTAAATTTCTACAACTGTAATAAAACTGGACACACAGAACAAGCCCAAAATTTTATTTTTTGGGGGGAGTAAAATACAAAAATCCTTAGTGATTTGGCCTTGGTGAACTGTAGCTCAGAGCTTTGTTGCTTCCAAGTAATAAGAGCCATATTGCAAAATGGTTTAATAGAATTCATTCAGTGTCACTATTTCCCCATAAAGGTGGGCTTTACCTAACTAGTGTGATATTTTTGATGTTAAGGTATTTTTAAGCTGCCTTTTTTCTAAAATGCTTGGAGTAGAAGTAGTGGTGAGAGGTGCCTTTTCTGCATGTGTAAGGCTATAACTGTATGTATGCTGACAAATCAAGTCCTGCAGACCTCAGTGGGATTACTCATCTGCTCAACATTTTTACCAGGGAAGGGCTTGATTTTAACTACTATTTTAAAATAAACTGGAAAAAATAACATTTACATGTAAACCTAATATGTGTCTTTTATAGCTGATGTTTCTACTGTGGCTTTTTTAAAAGTGTGAGGCCATCAACAGATAAAGTTTGCAAAAGCATATTATTTGAGATCTTAATTTATAAAATGATTGCATCTGTCTATGTTCTACACATCCCTGGCCCCTAATTGGCCTAAACACTCCTGTTAGACCTGTACACCTCAGTGCCACTGTGTGTGTAAACTGCCAGGAGATTTCCTTGGGCTATTTTTAAATGTTTGAGACTGTCAGAATTTTGGAAACCTTTTGTGATAACCTTGCATTTATTTTTTTTTAAACTGAGCTGTATTCTTCTATTTTGGGTTACTAGTAGCTGCCCTCAACTTTTATAGTGTAGTTGAAGTAGAGCATAGATGAAGTCAGCTTGTAGAAAATGCTGATCAGGAAGGAAAAATTAAGTATAATGAAATACAGTTTATTGTAAAGTCTATTCTCAGCTATTTTCATTTAGTTTGGGGTAGACGTTTGCTTAAATACATGAAAAATTTGCATTTGTTTAAAAATATGTTCTTCTCTAAGGATTAAAGGAAAATAACTTTTTTAGTATTTTTAAAGTTTAATCTTTGTTAAAAGTCTTGCATCTGTGCACAGTAGCTGATAGTAAGATGTTCTTGAGTCTTATCTCCTTGATGTCATTCCATAGATACAAATTTTGTCACACAAATAGAAACATGGTGGTATGTATGCTGTTACACTGCATTAATAATTATATTTTTCCTAGAATACAAAGAAGGATTTTCCTACTTTACCCAAAACCTAGGCTGAACACTTCCTCAAAGCATTTATGAACTGTTCTTCAATCTGTATTTCCTTTCTTTTCAGCTCATATTCATGTGAAAATGCTCACAAATTTCACATGTTTGCTTCACTGATTTATAAATCGAGCCATAGAAATGGTAAATCACTCAAGATTGTCACTAAAGTCAGTGGAAGCATCAGGAGTTTCAAGAATCCTTCAGCACATAGTTGAGCTGAGTTCTGTGCAGCATGGTGAGATTTACTTTGTAAAGCTGGCACATTTCAGCAGATAAATCCAAACTAGTTAGAACTGTTCCAGTTTACCCAAACTGACAAACTTCTGTGGCACTTCGTTGCTTTGAAAAATCTGTTTCACTTCGAATGTGTTTGAGGTTGTGGAAATTAATTTCCACCAGAAATGCCAGGTCTGTTTGTTAAAGCTCTGCTCATGACTGAGAAATCTCAGGCTATCCTAGTCATGTGCCCCATGTGATGTCTCATAAACCAGGTCAGTCCTCCTGTCCTCAAAGGAGCTGGGAAGAGGAATGAACTTGTAACACGTTGAATGCACCTGCACCCTGCGCTCTTTAGTGTCCCTTGCTGAGGGCTGTGTGTCACTTCATGTGTAGTGAAGCCTTCTGGCTGTGAGACACCTATGGTGATGCACTCCAGAGAACCACGTCAGCCTGATGGCCACTTGAGGATGGCAGAGGATTGATTTGTAGCAAAACGTGTCACACAAGGCAAGAACAAAATCTCTGACAGTTTAATTCCCAGTCCTTGGAAGTCCATGTTTCTCCCTGTGGGGAGAGAAGGCAGAGATGCCCAATCTGGCTGCTCTGACCTCAGCAGATAACTTGCCTATGATGTCATGTGCCATTACTGCTGCCTATCCACAGATTCAGGACCTGATTGAATAGCACTTGAACTGGAGCCATTAAGCTGGTTGTTAGTAATCTTGTGGCTGGTTTCCAAAAGTGAGTGAAGATAGTTGACCTTTGGCTTGCAATTGTAAAACAGCTGAGTGAAGAGGAAAAGTGCTTGGCCTTTTTTTTTTCTTTTTGTGGGCACCCCGTGGTAAGAGCTGCTTCTATGATTTCTGTACCCCTGGCAGTACAGTGGGTCCCTTACCTTTCTGTCCAGCGGCTCTGTAGCAGCGTGTGGTACTGCCACTCACGAGATGCTCACTGACAGCTTTCTCTAAACTTCAGATACTCTAAATACTACTTGCTGAGCCTTTTCCTAAGAAAGGCAAGATTGCTGCTTCCTTCTGTGTCTTCTGACAGTGCTGCAGCTCTCGAGCTCCGTGCTTTTCCTGTTGCTTCACAGGAGCTTGCTGGTGACTGGGGTCCTACTGGGAGGGGTGAAGGTGGCCTGTCCTGTTACATAAAAAAGTAGAATAAGGAAGCTGAGGGATTCCTACTTGAAATTTTGATTTACTGTTTTTTCACTTTGAAGAGTTGACAGTTGTCCTGATGCCTTTACAGTCTTCACCCCTTTCATTTATATATTGAAGTTGGGAGGAGTTAAATTCAGTCTCTGTATTTGTTATTCAGGTTTTATGTCCCCCCAAAACTATTGGCCTTCGTGCTAAGTGGCAAATACCCAGATCAAAAGTGTGTTAATAACTTGCTAATGGTTTGGCAGGAACCAAGGGGAGAAAAGAGAAGAAAAATCACCATTCTTAGTAATCACTTTGTAATTTCTTTTCTCTACTCCTCCTAAATCTAATCAGAAGTGTAAAGTTAATGCCACAGTGCTCTGAGAGCTGTTTCTGTGTGGTTAACGCTGAAGCAAAAGCATGTTAATTAATATCTTAAATGTTAGAATTGTTTTGTTTTTAAACTATAAACCACTGCTCCATTTCCTCTTTCTCCTTCCGTCATAGGGTTGGGGCATAGCTCAAAAGTGTTCTTCTGAAGAAGTGAATAAGTTCCCATTCCCAGTAGATGTCAGCATAATTAATTCAAGGGCGCTTAAAGATTGTTTTTATGACTCAAATTGTTCAGGTGGTGTTTTGAATAGAAGGCCATCATTTTGAATTTTGAGGTTTACACTTTTGTGGGACACACAAACTAGCTTCCTTATGTGCTAAAAGAAGGATTTCCCTGATAGGATTTTGATCACTTCACAATTTTATTCAGTTAAGTCAAGATTATTTTTCCCATTCTAATCACACACTTGACAATCGCCATAGGTTCTGTCCACTTGAGTGTTTGTCACCACACTTATTTTCTTTGTCAGCCCTTAAGAGGATTGAGTGTTTGCAAACAGTTGATGCTGAGGTGGCATTTTCAGTTCCTGCATGAAAACCATTCTGTGTCAGAATACAGTGGAACAATTTCGAATAGGGGCAGGAATGTGATAAATGAGGGGAGCACTGTCTCCCTTCTGCTCTTTCCCCTCACTTGTCTGTGACCTCACCTGCATTGGCTGTTAAGTCGTGGTGGCTGTGCTAGAGAACAGAAATTCATGGCTTGCTGAAGAGACGTGCCAATGTTTTTCCTGGTTTGGGTGAAACTGTCTTCACATTCATCCTCCCTCTCCCTTCCTTACACAGTCCTCCATTGTTGGTACAGCGCCACACTCCATCATTTCCCATTTGTTTTAAGGGGATGGACTCACTGTGATCTTGATGATTTTAATATGTGAGAATTTTCTGAATTAATGATTCAGCCAAATTGCAAGCACTATGTGCTTTATAGTGAAATAGGTCAAATATTAGAACAGGTTGCCCAGAAAAGTTGTGGAATCCCCATCCTTGGAGATACCCAGAAAAGTCCCTGAGCACTCTGATCTAATTAGACTTGCTCTGAGCAGGAGGGTGGATTGAGTAACTTCCAGAGGCCCTTCCAAGCTCCATTATTCTGTGACTTAGCTGTGATGACAGCTCTGCTGTGTGTGGTGGTTGGTCTGTAGAGGTGTGCTTAGGTCATGTTCCCTGGCTGGTGGCCTTGAATTAAGATGATAATTGCCATCGATATGTGATCAATATTGCAGTCTAAGATGGCAAAACTGTCACAACGTTAGAGAGACATTAAATCAAGTACAATTATCTGAAATGTAGTTGATTTGGCAGCCTAGCAGTTGGAGATCTGTGTCACAAAGAGATGTTGCTATAAGGGGCTGCATTCTTTTGATCTGCCAAAGTGTTCAAGGCCTGGTTTTAGTGCAAACTTCTCAAACATTGTTCGTCTTACGTATGAAAGTAATCTGAAGGTGGATTATGTTCCATTAGCCAACTTCTGTAGGCATCAGGGCGAAGTGTGTGGCAAGGAAATACCTAACCTTCACAAAGGTTAGGAACACACCTTCGTGTGTTCTGTATTTGTAGAAGAGCTTAGACCAGCTTAGACCAAGATGGTGTTGCTGAAGGTATTTCTGTGCAAGAGACATAAATATGGAGTATTCCAGTCTGAAGGTGTAAAGTGGTCTTTGCAAGCAAGGAGTAAACACATTCCTCCTTAAATATGGCATCTTTGTTTTTATTTAGAAGCTTTTTGTGATGATTATTTAAACTTGTCCCTGAAAGCGGAGAAAGATGAGCTCTGTGAGTTACCTGAAGGCTGCAGGAGTTCTGAATGGTGAATGAACACTGCTAAAGCTAGTGGTCAGCTCGGCTGCTTTTGTGACACTGGCTTAGCATGCGTTGCATTCTGTGATAACCAGGGAGATGGTGCTAGTTTGAAGCTCAGCTGCCTTTGCCAGTTTAATGGAGGAGATGTTGCAGCCTCTCTGCAAGGTCCAGCTTGTGATATGCCGGGCGTGACAGACAAGTGTTAGCACAGGCATAGCAGCAAATCACATTTTGGCTTTATAAATTATTTATCTGCTTTGTTCAACCTGCTCATCAAAACTGCAACCAACGTGATGTGCTTTTGTTTTTATTTACTGGCAACACAAAAATGCTTCCTCCCTTCTTTGGTTCTGTTACGTTTCTCTTGTGTTAACTGCAGTGATTAGGAATTGTCTGAGAATTTCAAATCAATACAATCTGTTATTCTTGGACATCCTGGGTGTTAATGAACTAACTCTGATTTAATGTATTGTTTTAAATTAAAATGGTAAAAGCTTGATCACAACTTGAGGGGAAAAAAAGAGGGATTATGATTTTTAGTGGCATGTATAAAGGATTGGGAGTGTATTCGTAGATTTCCATGTTTGTGTGCAGAGCCCTGCTAATTGCTTTAGGAGGGATCCTGTTTGTAGTGATACTCAGACTTCTTTGGTTTGTCTCTATAATTAATAAGGATCCAACTAAGCAAGGGAAGATAAAGAATCCAGTTTTTCTGTGTAGAGCTCAGTCTAACATAAGCAGTGAACTATATGACCCCTTGATAAAATCCCTTGTGCTTTAAAATTGCCAAGGGCTACATACCAAATCAATAACTAAAGCCTAAACTTCAGGGAAAAAAAAGTGCTGGTCTAAACTAATTCTGGTTTTTGAAAATGAAAGAAAATTAGGCATTAGTGCCCTAACAACACTGGAGCCAATAAATCTTATCTCAAATTGAGCAAAAAGAGACTGTAATTTACCAAACTTGATTAATTTTACAGTAGAAATCTAAACTAGAAGAACTACTAAAGATAATGTTTGGACATTTTCACAATTGCTGTGAGACTGAAGTGTTGTATTATAAGTTATTTTACTGAAGATGGCAGATTTCCATACTTGCTGTTTATCCCTGAATTAAAACCTTTGCTAAGTTTTTAATAATTCTATTTATATGCATTTTAAAAGGTTTGAAGAATCAAAGCTAATTTTAGAACCATAACAACAAACAACTTTAAAAATCCAACAAACACACCTCCACACACACACCCCCACCTCCCCCCAAAAAGCATATTTAAAGCTATTCACATAGTGGACATCAGCAAAGGATTCGACAGCAGATGGGACCCAGTGGAGATGAGGTTTTTTTGAGTTTTTCCTTTGTGTCTCTGTGGCATCACCTTTCTTCTGGTCTGTGGTGTTGAATTGCAGAATGTCCTTTCCAGGTGTGACAGCAGAGGGTTGTTGCAGCAGTGAGACCTGAGGTGTGTGTCAGGTCTGTGGGTTTGCACTGTGTGGTCAAGAGAAGGGATTGGATCTTCTCTAGCTACAGCCAAGCTGACCTCGAGGTGGCTGGAGTAATGATAACCCCACTGTGAGATTCAGTGTGAATTACAAAACTCACACAGGACACTGGATGAATACTTTGCTGTGTTAGTTAATGTCTGAGCAGCTACTCTTAATTAACAAGGTGTACAGAGGATAAGCCTATCTTCCCTTCTTCGTCCTGCCCTCACTTTTTTCAGTGCCAGTGGGATGGGTCCTAGGCAAGGAGATGAAGTTGTGACTCGGGAATGGAATATTTATATAGGAAAGTGACCAAGGGGGTGCATTTGTTCTTTCTCTGGTGCCCAGTCTTAGAGCCTTAGAAAGGGAGCATTTGTGTAGTTATCTGTTTCACTGGGGCACTAGTGAAAAGAGGCATGAGGTCCAAGTGTTTTATTTTTTACTTGCTTCATTTAGCATTTTGCTAGGAAAGCTGCCTTTGATCTCTATCATTTCCAGTTTTCTCTGAAAATTGTGTTAGATTCAAAATGCAAATGAGTAGGTGACTTGTGTGTGTTCTGCATTTCAAGGCAGATCAGGAGACTGATACTGCAGCAGTTTGATACACAAATTCTTATCTGCAGCTTTATCCCACAGCTCCTTCATTTCCTTTGCTGGCCCTGCAGTGGCAGTTATCTCCCAGGCTGGGCAAGCACCAGTGACTGGAATAATTAATATACACTTGGAAATAGATGTGGGTTTTGGATGCTTTGGGCCTTGGGAGGGAAAATAGGATAGGAGAATACTTCCTATGATTTTGGGGGTGGGGTGGGTTTGTTTTCATTCTCTACATTGGGAAATGCTGGATAAAGTTGTTTCTTTCCCTCAAATAGCCAAATCTTTTTAGACAGACCGGCAGCATTGTCCATTTCAATATGTCAAGCCTCGGGCTTGTCCTTGTTTGTTACTTTGAGGCTCCTGCCCTGTTGCTAAGTATTTAAAGCACTGTGTGAGTGGCACATGCCTTCAGCTTTGAAGACAACACCTCCTAGGAGTAGGTGTTCAAATGGAACAGAAAACGTTGTGAAGCAGAATGTCTGTGGTGGAGCCTGAACTTGTTCCCATGGCTTGTATGCATGATTGGTGCCGCCATCTGACAACTCAAGTGAGAATTGGTTTAACAAACTTAAGAATGTGTTTTTTCATGATGACATGTGCTGAACACACGGGGTTGTACAGCTAAGCTCTAATGGAGCAAAAAGTGAACTGACAGTCTCCAAAACTGCTCATGAAAATTATTTTTAGGGTATTTATTATATTCCTGAATCCCAGATGCTACTCTACAATACTTCCTGATTAGTTACTAGATGCATCTGAAATTTGCATTTTAAATGGTTGTGTTCATAATTTTCCTCAGCCTGTATTTCTCTCTTTAAGAAAAGAATGGTGGTTTTCTATAGATGCTGACTAAAAGCCCAGTTTTAAAATGTCTTAAATGTCTTGAAAAGCTTAAGAAGTTTTTTATCCCCTTCAGGAATGATTGCTCACTTGAATTTCTGTACCTGATCTTGCATTCTTTTGTCTCCAGCTGTTTGAGGTTGTGAGAAACAAACAGTCCTGGTACTGGGGATTCATGAAATCGGTTGGGTTTTGATCCTGTGGTGGCAGGTCAGAACAGTGACTGGAATAAGGCAAAAGCTAGGAACAGCTATTTCTGTCCAGGAAATAGATTGTCAGCCTCTGTAGAGTAATTAATTTAGAATGGTAATGCTCAAATGTTACTGCCCTTTATAAATAAAATATAAGAAGAGAATACTTAACAGAGTAGAATTATTCTGTTTGTACCTGCTGGATTTACTGCTTTGCATGAGTTCGTGTCAGCCTGCACGCCGCGTTGGGAGCTGCCTGTTGGCTCCGCTGCAGCTGGACCTCATGCAGAGAGAGCAGAAAGCTTTTTTTTTTTTTTTTCCCCTCCTCTTCAGCTGAACTGTAATTATATTGTTAGTCTCTAAAACCTCTTATTTAAATAATTTGTCTCTGGAATTCATGCTTTCTCTGTGGAGCCAACCTACTTCTTGCTCTGACTTGTACTGAAACTCTACAGGTTTACGTGTGGGGAGGCGGGGGGAAGTGCTGCTCTTATGCAAAATTGTTTCTCTTGGGAGGAAAGGGGGGAATTCTTCATGAGTTATGTATGAGCCGGCAGGTTCCACTAATCACAGCAGCTCTGCTAGTGCTGAAGACTTGTAGTATGAGCTAGTCAGCCCTCTGGTTTGTGAGAAATTGGCACAAAATTTTAAATTCTTGCAACTCTTGCTGAGCTTGAGTAGGTTTTGCCACTGTAAGTCCTTATGTACAGTCAAATTTTGAGTCTTCTTTTGTTACCGACACTTCTTTAGCATAAGTATGAAAATGATACTTTAACCATTTGGTCTCGTTTTTACTTACTGCTATTAATAGATTATGGTCTGCTTGGAAAGAGCTATGCTTAGATTCCTGGTCTAAGTGGATTTATTTTAGAATAAATAGGATTTTAAGCTGCAGAAGTGTCTACCTTTTGTGAGTACCTCTGGAAAATCTGAAAAACTTTTGATTGAGAGATATTTCCCTGAGCTCCTGTGCAGTTCAGGTCTTTGCTCTAATCTTTACTACTTCTGGGGGCACAACTAATCAGGGAAATTCTTGGGAAAGGGTAGGCAAATAAGGGTTCAAAGTGCATCCTACAGTTGCAGAAGAAGGGAAGAACCAAATGCAAGGAGGAAAATGAGGAGAAAGTGGCAGCCAAGGTTAAATTAAATTTGGCATTTAAAACGTTATTTTTCCCAACCTTGCCTTCAAACAATGCTTGAATTTTGGTGACATGAACATCAGCTTGACAAATCTGCCTTGTCCAGGCTGTATCAGGGCAGCCTGTTGTGCAGATATTTCACAGCTAAATTTTGTTTATATGATGTTTTACATGTCCTCAAAGACTACTTAAACTTGAACTGGACTTGTATCCTTAACCCTGGAGGTGCTCAAGCATGGCCTGGCAGTTCAGCTCCCTGCTGACCACTGGAATGGAGGAAGCAGAAGTTACTTCTGCTTCCTCCTTGCCTTCACTTCTGTCCTTCTTTCTTAAAACACATTTTGCACTAATATCTCTGCCATACCTCTCCTGACACTATAGTTTGTCAAAAACTGTGTGGATTTGTCTTTTGACTGTTTGCACCAGGGTGTTTAAACTTTCTTCCTGCATTGAGCTATCTTGACACTTCCTTACTCTTTACTAAGGAGGAGATATATTCCTCATTTTTTTCCCTTGAAAGTGGCCTGTAAGGTTGAGTGTCACTTGCTCTCTGCCAGGATGGGCAGCTGAAGACTCTTGTGACTCTCTCTAAAATAACTGAATTGCCCAAGTTGGAAAAGACCCCTGAGATCATCAAGTCCGAACTTCCTACCTAGAAAAATTCAGACTTAAACTAACAACTTTCTCTGCAGGGTCACAAAAAATAAAGAAGACCCAAGTGGTTGTAGTTGACCCACATTTCCCGACTTCCACCCTTCCTATTGCAGCTTGTTGTGTCTGGAAATCTTGCAAGCTGTTACCTTTGCTCTCTTTAGGTAACATAAAATGGAAGGGCTTAAGTAAAAAGGCCTCCAACATTTCTATAAACTTTGTTGAGCTTTCATTCCTTTGAAAAGTTTCTGTTTCAGTCCACCTGTCTCTGTTTGGATTACAAACACCTGCATGATGTCGCAGTAAGATTAGAGGCACTGTTGATGCTATTTGCATGATGAGTAATAAATTCCTCTTAAAGCTTGTTTGTTGAGAAGAAAACATTAATTTTAACTTTCCAAAAAGGCTGAAGTTACTAAATATAGGGCAATATGTTGATAAAAGAGCTGCTCTACAGGCTGCTGAAAATGATCCATGGGTGAATCAAGTGTGCTGCAGGTTGAAATTCTGTGGAAGTGGCTGAACTACCCCCCAGAGGTATTTTTCTGAACTCTTTGGGGCTCCCTACTTTAAAGTCCTCACAAAGAAAATACTGTTATGCAATCTTCTAAGTTTGCTTTGATGCTAACTGGATTTAGCTATTCTCGGTCAGGATTGCAGTCGAGACTGAGAAGTCTGGCCATACCTAATCAAAATCTTCTGAAAGCACCTGTTTTCCCTCACTCATGGTTCTCAGAACTCCCAGTTTACTAACTGGGAGGGAGAGGCCATCATCCAAATGGGTGAAAACTAACTCTAATGTCCTAATAGCAGGGATCAAGTAACACTCCTGGGGTGTGCTTGGGTTTGCCAAGGTGTTTCAGCCCCCACAGACAGATCTGAGCTGACCTTTCACATGGCCCTTGCACTGTGCTGCCAGCTACCTGTATTAGTAAGCTTTCTCCCACTCACTGTTGGTTGCCATAGATAATAAATACTCAGTTTATTGTACCTTTATACAGCATAATGGATTATGCTTTAAACTTTCTTCTATGGAAGTAAATTCTACTCTTCACAATGTTCTGGGAGCAGTTCCCATCTGAAGTGAATTACTCAGTTTTCACTATTAAAAGTAATTGAAAACTCTTTACACATAAATTGTTCCTCTGTTCTTCTCTTACTCTGAATATTTGCCAGTCTAGACTGGGCTAGATGGACCCCTCCAGTGCCTCCTATATTGGTCAGATGTTTAGCCCTGGACATCATCTTCCTCCTTGTGTAGGGTGTTGGCTTCCTTCAGTCAGGCTGGAGTGACTCACTCAGCTGGAGGCTGTGCCTGGGTATTGATGGCCACACCTTCTATGCATTTTTCTAAACCCATTTTGAATCCATCTGTACATTACAGCATGAAATCCTCATAATGTAAACATGTACTGTGTGGAATAAAGTCACTTTCTTCATTGGAAACATACTACCTAGGAGTTTTACTCATTTTCTCTTTTCCCTCCCCCTCCACTTGCAAGAGACAATAGGAAAACGTCTCCCTCGTACCTCTCATGGGGAGAACTGATTTGCAAATGCCTTCTTGTCTTTGTTGCTTTTTTTTCTGAGAAGGAAATTGGGACAGTGTGATATAGTCCAAAACCCATTCCACACTTTGTTTTATCTTGGCTCTTTTTTCAAGTCTTTTAGTTCATTTTAACCCTTCTCAAAAAATGCTAAATGTAAATACTCAGAGTATAGAGAGGCTGACACAAATTTAGTGTCAAACTACTTGTTTTGTTCCATTCTTAAGAGAAACAGGTAATGTTTCAAATTTATTTTCAGACTGCTGCCCCCTTGATTGTGTTATAATTGCTGAGCAGTAATAGTTTAAAACGCTTAGCTTCATACAGTTACAGTTATTTGGGGTTTTTGGTTGTGTTTTTCCTCACACGTGTTATTTTGCGTATTGTATTTAATCTGACGTTTATCACTTGGCCTTTTAGTATTAAAAGTTATCAGCGTAACTGATGAATTTTGAGGTTTGAGTACATTTAATCACTCTCTTCATGAACTTTGCCACTTCACCCCTCTGTTACTTTCTTGGATCACTCCTGAAGCTGCAGCTAGTCCTGGGATCCTGGGGGCACAGCCTCCCTCTTCTGCAGACACCGACCCTTTGGTTTCCTTTTTAACCACCGAGGGTGAGGTTCTTGTGTTGTTCGTGAGCACGTTTGTGGGGACGAGTAGCCCAAAGTGTGAGTTGTTCCGTTTTTAAATGAAGCAGCTCAGATAAACCCTAGAGAAGCCTTGTGACTATTCGACTTTATCTCAATGAGTGATTAATCTGTCCTCTATACCAAGTTATATTTTCGTTCTCTCCTGATTAAGTGGAGGTCTGAGGTGAAGATTGCTTTTTGCTTTTATAGCTTTGCGAGAAGAGCCCAGCCTCCAAACAGCTGCCTGAGTCAACTTAATTGGATATTCCCTGTACTTCCAGGGAGGTTTTATGGCTGTGGACTGGCAGTATTGCTGCAAAGCAGCTGGGACCAACCAACATCTGTCATCTCATCATATGTATTTTAAAACCTTTAGATAACGCCCAGTCCTGGTTAGTGAGTACATCTCTGAGTTGGCTTCCATACATTGAGGTCTTCCCACAACTCCACTTTTGGGAATGTTTCTGGATGCATCCACACTAATGCATGGTCTGAAAATCCCATTTTGTTGCGTAGGAATGATTGACCCCTTGTCAGAGCCCTGGGGGGACTTTTTTGTGGCCAAGGCATTGATCTCCTGATTGGAATCTCCCAGTAAGAGAGAGTTTTAATGCCTTAGATTTTATTGAGACTTACAATGGAGATACTGTGCTGCTATAATGTACTTGGAAGCTTAAAATTAGTCTGTGGTCAAATAATACACCCTCGGGTGTCAGTGACCTGCATTGTGATATCCCTTCCAGGTTATTGCAATGGAGCCATAACGAGTTCTGTTCTTGTTTTAATTTGTTCTTGACCTGGAACTGTTCTTCTAATTTGAGACACTAATTAGGAGATGGTTTTAGTTATCTCTGATCTTTTCCGTAAAGAATTTTGTGCCTCAGCTGTCTTGACTTTAAGATTCTGGAGCAAGTTACTGCTTTTGGCATTTAGTATCTGCATTTCTGCATTATTCATATAAGGACACTCTTTGATTTTTTTTTTTTTTTTCTTTTTGCCCACAAGCCAAGAGAGCAGCAATAGACTTTTATTGTAGATATAGCTAGTGTTTCTAATAGTATGTTTTATTTAAAAAAAAAAAAGGTCGTGTTTATCACTTTCATGTTTTCTATTCCTCTAAGATATTGTAAGTAGTGTCTCTTTCTAAATTAAAAAAAAAAATTATTCCTGTATTAGGACCCTGAGTAATTGTGGACAATTGTTTCTTAGCCCAATCCATGTGATAGTGAGCTACAAGAGACTCGTGTAGGCTCAGTTTGTAAGTGATAGAAAATTCTGTTCTTTGTGTCATTAAATTGTATTTAAATGCTTTATTTTCCTTTTATGGAGAGAATTGGACATGAACAAATGCTATTTTATTAGTTCTGAAGTGAAAGAGGAACTTCATTACACAAGGGGATTTTTTTAAGCATCACTTTGATGTGCAGATGTTGCCCCCTCTTTTTTTTTTATTCTTCTCATTTTCCCCTCTCACCTCCCTTCTAGTGTGTAATTGAGCAGTTTACTTTCAGTAAGCCCCCACAGCTGTGATTTTGGACTTTTCCTGAAGTAAAATGAAAGTTAAATTTGCTTTGGAGTTCTTGGGCTTTGTACTTTCCCGGTTGAAGTCAGAGTAGGAGCAGTGTTTTGGCATGAGTGGATGTCACAGACCACCAGCAGCTCTGGCACACATGTGGTCCTTGCTGTACAGCGTCATCTTTCCTCCTCCTTTCCAAAACAGGAGATTATTGGTGTCTTTCCACTTTTTGCCGTTCATAATGACTTCTGGCACTTCTTTTTGGGCTTAGACAAAGGCCACTTAGTTCTGATAGCTTTTGTTGTTTTAAAGGAATGATCCTTATCCTTTGCCATCTGAATCCGTGCCTGTGGTTCAGATGGCCTTCTCTCCAGCTCCTCTCTCCATCAGCAGTTACCGAAGCATGGGGTTTTTTTCAGTCTCCTGAGGAGTGTATATTTTTACAGGCTCCAGTGGGAGGGTGTTTTTCTTTTCTCTTTGAAAAAAGGCTAAGCTTTCCTGTTTGGCCAGAAATTGTTGAGCTTTTTATGGTTAAACTGAGGCCACTGTGACTCCAGAATTTGTTATTCCAAACTTATGAGTACAGAATTGTGGATGTTTCATTTTGTATCCTATTGGTTCTCCACTAATTGAACCTTCATTTAATGATGAGTTCGGAGAAGAAAGAAAAATGGATTAATGTTGGAATGAATCATCACTTTTTGACTCAGGCCTGTTGTGACCCAAAAATAGGCTAAACTTAAATGTCATTAAAAAATTTCTGGAATATGATAGTTCATTATCCTGTGGCAGCCTGAAAACAATCATACATTTCTTATGAAAGTTATCAGGGATTGAAGATCAACATGAGATGTTGGTACACCAACCCTACTCTGTTTTTAGAGAATTTGGGGTGTTTGCCCTATTGAGGTTTGCATATGCTAAAGGCATGAGTCACTGGGAAAGCACTGAGGAAGCTTTGTGCTGGAGAGGCTGGGATATTGGCACTTGTGTAAAAGATGGGATTGATGGTGGATAAGTGGATTGTCCAAGTCTTCCTAATAAAATTATTTAAGATGCAATGTTAAGAATATTGACATGCAAGTTCTATGTCTCATGATCAAAGACCTAAGGAAACCTGGAAAAGAAATTAAGGATTTATAACTGAAACAAGTTGTTTGGGAAACTATGGGTTTTGGAAAGATCACTGAGCATAACCAGTTGGTGCGCAGTTTGGTTTTGCTGGCTTTTAAAACTGTTAGAATAATTGCTCAGAACTACCTATGAAGCAGAGTTGTGATTAAATATATTCTTAGAAAGGTTATTTAACTGCAAAATCCACTGAAATCCATTTTTCCTGTATAGTTTTTTTAAAATATATTTTATTTATGGTGTTTGCCTTGGTGAGTGGTTTTTTTGACGTTAAGGTTTGCTTCTTGCAGGTCTAGAAGTTTGAAGTCAGTGTTCCTCATGGCTTTGGTGAAAAGAGATCTTTCAGTACATTTGTTATTTGAAATCTTTTTCTTTTAGTAGACCCTAGCCGAGTGGAAATGACCAGAGTTGTATCTCTTAACAACCTCCAGAGCTGGCTTGAACAGCCTGTAAGAGTGGACCGTTTGAACTGTCTTTGAACTTTGGGTTATTAGTGCAACACTAGCATAATCCTGGTTGGGTTGTTGTTGTTGTTGTTTTTAAACCAACCAGGTTGGTTTTTTTGTTTGGTGTCTTTTGAAGTGTGACTGATGACCTGTACCCATCCATTGAAGCGTGGGTGCAAGGAAACAGCAATGTTCCCTCTCAGGCCTTTAAAAGCAAGTCCCCTAAAAATCTTTTTGCATTAAATGGCCTCCTTATTATCCTTTCTTTCTCCCCCATTCAATGTCACATGAGCAGGGAAATCACTGGTGCTCATGTAATGTTGTACAGTAAAGCTTCATCTCTTTTCTCCTCGTTTGGTGAGATTGGAGACATCCTGTGAAATGTTTGTGAGTGAATTTAGTGTTCTAGAGCCAGTGGTGCAAACTGCCCCCGGTGTGGTCTGATCTGTTCACTTACACTCAGAGAGGTTTGCAGGCTCTCGGAGTGCTTTGCATTATGCAAATGGAGCAGGAACGAGTCAGAAGAGTGTTCGACATTCGGATCAGAAACCATTTGCAAGTGTGTTCCTCTTGTGTTCGTGTCCCACTAGCATCAAGGAAGTGGGAACAGTTTCACAGTTAGAGGAAAATGAGGAGAGTTCCCTTTTCTTTTAGATATTCTCACTCTGAAGATCAGCCAGACTAAGTACCTGTTCCTTTCCTCTTCAATTCAAGATGTTGCTAGACATAAGTCAGTAAAAACATTAAATAAAAGTTAATAAAAAATGCACTGATTAAAACCATCAGGCTGCAGGTGACGAATCTCTGATAAATATCATTGCCGTTCCTCAGACATAAATTAGTGGTTTAAATGCCTTAAACGGTGCTTTTTATATTGTAGAAAACTGAGCTCTTATGTCACACTGAGCCAAAATGTTGTTGGCTCTATGCACTGAAATTGCCTTGATTTGTACAGGGAAAGATAAGCTTTATTTATTTCTCTTTATTTTAGTCAATGCTGCTTTATAACTGAATTTCTAATCTAGTTATGAAAGTGTCTTGTTTTAAGCAAGTGTTTGTTTACATGCAGTTGGATTAAGATTCTGATAGCAAAAATTCATATCTGCCAGGAGGATAGTGTCAGGAAAATTAATCCGCAAACACCAGAGGTTTATGTCCAAAAAGGAGACAGAGGAGTCCCTTTACTTTATTCGAATAAAGGGAGAGGTCCTGGGGCATTCCTCTGGAGTCTCTCAAATTTTTGGAGGTCGCAGACTCCTTTTTATCCTATTTTCCCTAGTTTCCCGACCGCATTTCCCTCTCTCTTTCCCCATTGGCTGAGGTACTCGAGAGGTACAGACTTCCCGGAATGCCTAATATCTAAAAATTCCCTGCTAATGTATAACTCCCCCCCCTTGTCCGCAGACCTTTGGTCTGTTTGAAGATGTATATCTCTTTAATTCATCAATCAATGGAATCCTTCCCATTGTCTTTCTTATCTCATTGTGCTAGCCTTGTCTACCCACAGCTTGTTAGTAAAGACAAGTTCTGCATTCCTCTCAATAGAATTACACTATTGGTGCTGCTGTTCTTTTTGTGAGGATGGGACTGTTGGTGCAGCCCCGCAGAACTGACGAGATCGGGATTGAGTCTCCTCTTCTGGCTTTCCCCAGCGAGCCATCCTAAAATGAAATGGGTGATAAGTGCTTTTGGCAGATCTGCACGTCTTCCCCACAAAGGAGAGTTAAATTTAACGTCTTAAATGAGCAGATAAGAGGTGGGGCAGCAAGTTCTGCATATGTGCAGACAGGGCTGAGTCAATAAAGAGCTTTGTGTGGAGACCAACCAAATTCCCAGTTGTGGCTGTGTCTATCTAATACAATACAAAATCACGAGGGCTGTGAGAGTGCAACCAGGCTTTGTGTGGGCTGAATTAAGACATGTTGTAAAATCGCTGGCCAAGAGCAGATGAATGGGAACTGTGCTCTGAGTTATGGAGTAATTAGTGTGAACTGACAGGTGAACCTGCTCAGTAAGAGATTGGATCTTGTGGCACTTTTTTTTTTCCTTCCCTTTCTCGGGTCTTTGCATAACTGTCTTAAAGTGCTGCTAAACCATCACATCGAACCTCAAAGGTGTCGTGTTGCAGGATCTGAGTTAGAGAGACTGAGGCTTTTAGTGTCCTGCAGCATAGGGCTAGTCTTTTTCTGGGAAAAAGTTAGGATCTGTTAGCTGTTTGAACAACAATTCTCCATTTATCTTACAGCCACCAGTCTGTTTTTAATTCCTTGGATGGTTTCTTGCTTACCTCTGTTTCTTTTAAGAGTGTTACTTAATCCTTAAGGCATCATCCTGATCCTATTTAGTGCTAAAATCCAGCATGCTTTTTTTTTTTTTTTTTTTTTTTTTTTTTTTTTTTTTTTTTTTTTTTTCTTATGTTTCCCTATTGTTGATTCCTGGCCAGCTTCCACCGAGGTAGGAGGACAGTAGCCACTATAACCACTCTCTTGTATATTTGAGGCTATTTCATAGTTCCCGTCTCCCCCCTGCCTATATCCTGCAGAAAGAAGAGTTAAGGGATGGTTCCATGCTGCATCTCTTCAATACTCTGTCTTAAAGCAAGGTTAAAACTGTCCCTTCCTGTGCCTGCTTTCTGTCAGACTGGTCACAGATGCGAATTGCTACTTCGTGTTTATCCAACCTATAGGAAAAATCAATGAGCAGCCCCTGGTCATGCGCAGTTTAAAGATGTTTGTTTTTCAGATGGTTGGCTCTTGACTCGTTGCATTCCCAGTTAAAGCATCTTGGAATGGTACTGGCTGCAGTCTCAGTAAATTAGTCTTTAATATTCTGCAATATATTAAAAATACACTGATGTATTACTTACTGTTAATGTAGTATGGATTTAGAGGTGCCTGATTCTCCTGTCCAGTATGTTATATTCGAATTGGTTAAATAGGTACAAATCTAGCAAAATATTGACTTACAGCTATGGTGAACCTTGCAAAGCTGCCGATTCTAGGAAATTGGCCTCCTGTTATCTCTGATTTCATGCTTTTTCCATCTGTCTCAAAATGAAGAGATTAGGGCTGATCCTAGCTATGTGTGTGAGGCAGATTATGGTAATCTTATTATTTTGATCTCATTACATTTAATCTCTAGATTTGAAAATGTCCTGGCTTTAACCCTTTCTTCAACAGCTACAAAAAATGTAGTGAAAAAAGGTGTGTTCTGCAAACTTCAGATTCAATGTTTCTTTTATCCTGAAATAGTAAAGCACTCAAAGACTTTGCTACTTGGAGTCATACACTTTGTTGGTTGGGGGTTGTTTTCGGTTGGGTTTGTAGGGGATTTTTGTTTGGGGTTTTTTGTCTTAACAGACAGTCTAAAATGATGAGTAAATCAACTCTTTTTGAGTTACGAAGGATGCGGTTCACACATGACAACAAATTAGTAGTGGTTATTACAGTTCAAAATTTTGGGAAATTCTTAGTTCCCGATAGGTCAGAATTACTTCATTTACTAGCTTTTCTGAAACAAAATAGGATTTTCCAGGGCTTTGTCTCAGTGTTTGACACACCAAAATATAAAATTTCATGGAGTGTCTCCTCATCTCCTTACAAGAACGCAGAAGTTAATGCAAGATGCTGGAAAATACTTAGCTGGGCAGCTTAAATGCAGAAGGGACAACTCAATTGGAGCACAAAATTCCCTTTTTCCTTATATACAACTTCACTCTTGCTACTGTCAAGGCGTTTCACTTTTAACGGACTGTAAAGGGTTAACTCTGTAGTCTGTGACAGAGAAGACTTTTCTGCACTGGGCTAACGTATTTTACTGAACAGACATTGTCAGGTGGACTTTGAAGATTACAAGAGCTCTTTGAAACCTGGGGAGGAAGCTCAGTCCTGTCTATACAGTTTTGGGCATCAGCTATGAAACAAGTGGTATTGCTTCTTCAGGCCTGGAAATGGAAAGAAAGCAAAAGGACAGCTGCTGATGGTGGGAGTTAATAAGCAAATGTGATTATCTGTCTTTAAGAGTATGGTGATTTATTTTAACTCCTGTTTGAACAGATTCATAGGATAATTGAGATTTTATTGTACTACACGGATGGAGTTCTAGATTAGATAGTATAGGGAATTCTTCTAAAAGCATTTGGATATTGCTCTGACTATTCTACTGGTCATCTTTGAACATGGAGCATATTTGCCAGTTCCCATCTGAAGCTACGTTTGGAGAAAGGGGAAAAGATGTGTTAGTGCTTTGAAGCTGGGATAGGAAGAAGCAAGTTCCTTCTCCTTTTGTGCTTGGTCTGTTATTTTTATAGGTCGTCTAAAAGGTGCCTTTCTGTACAGTGGTGTATATTGTTACACCTGGTTTTGAGAGAATCTGCAATGCTGGAACATCACTGAAGTTGCTGCCTGGAACTCCCAACTGCCTAGAGTGCCTGACTTTAATCAGGCCTCACTGTTTTGTGCAGTACAGAGACCACTTGAGCTTCTCCTCTAGTTGTAATTCCTGTGCTCTGTGGACATAGAACTCATCCAAGTGACCGAGCCCCACGGGACTGAGCAAGTTGGAAAAAAATTAGCCCTTGAAAATTATGTTTGGGGGTTTTTTTATTATTTTTTTTTTTCTTTCACCCTGTCCTGTCTTGACTGACTCCTCAAAAACGCGGGCCAGCAGAGCCTGGGGGTGGAGTGTAAGGGGTGAGAATGAATGGCTGGGGGGGAAGAAAATACAGAGAGAAGCTGAACTTGGCTCTGTCACAAACTCCTCTTGTGGAATCGCTGTCTTGGGGACATGTCTGAGCCTTACAGACAGGACACTCTGTGTTGAGAGTCACTCATATTGTGGTAGCACAGACATTTGTAGAGTTGCACTGTGAACTGGACAAGGGTTAGGTGAGGTTTGGTTTTGGTTTTTTTGTGTTTGGTGGCNTTTTTTTTTTTTTTTAAGCCAAGGTTGTCTTTGATTTGACATAAAGTAGTTGTGCTGGGTGCACTCCCATCCAAGCTGGATCAGCCACCACAAGCTGATGTGGATGGCAGTCTCCATTCCTGCCTTGGGGCTGTGCATTTGGCCAAGTTTCATGATGGCAAAGCAGCCCTTTCTTTTTGTAACTTGAGTTATTTTTCTTGCAGTTCTCAAGAACTCCTTAAAAGTTTGGCTTACCAAAAACGCTACTTCTATTGTGCATTCACGCTGGGTGGTGATGGTTGTTTTGCTTTAAGTGCTGAGTTGCTGGCAATGTTTTAATATATTTTTAGATAACAGTGAAGTATTTGTTTTTCATATGAGAGGTAGGAAATTGCAAAGAATAAAGAATTGCATGAGCTGGCTCAGTGATAGCAAGCCCGTTCCATTTGGGGTAGTGGAGGAGGAAGGGGGAATAGATGGTGAGGTAAGAGCTGTTGCTGTGACACTCCTCCAGTAATAACTTCAGTGAGGAGCTGTCAGGGGTGGAAGGAAAAATAAAAATGTTGAGAATTCGTTGACTTTCACACTTGATATGAATCATATGTCCTCTGTTGTAAAGGGAGGATAATTCACATGAGCACAGTGAACCCTTCCTGTGGCAAACACAAAGCTTTTCTTCTTTTCTCCCCTGAACTTGGTTCTTGGCAAAGCAGAGCATAGATTGCAGTTCTTTGAGGACTGTTGGCTCTGTAAACATGATCCATAAGACTCCTGCACAAAATCCTAGCAAACAGAGTTGTTGAAGCCCTGGATTGATGAGGCAAGTCTTTAATTTGTGGTGTCTGTTGGTGTAAGGCAGCTGCAGTAAGCCTTGCATCTGAACGCCTCATATAGTGTGGAGATTGGATGATGATTTTTTATAACACAGTAGAAAAGTAATGAGGCTTTCTAGATTACTTTAAATACTATTTTCTGGTCTAACTATCACTAGTTATTCTTTTCCATTTTGTGTGTGAAGTCTGCTTAATAAAAATCTTTGTCTTTCCATCCCACAAGCATTTATATCATTTTGTTCTCTATCAATAAGCCTGGGAAAATTTATGGCCAAGGCTAAATTATGCTTTTTCAAAGGTGCAGGTGCAACTGCTGTTGCCCATCCTAACAACAATAGGAAAATATATGTTTCTATATTAATTATGTATTTATTATATTGAAATATATTATATTGAAACATATGCATTTTATAGGTATGTATTTCAATAGGCTTCTTTGCACATACTGACAGTAGTTTGTGGAGGGGTTCTCAGGCCCTGCCCAGGATCTCTTGGCACCGTTGCTTTGCAGCAATTGCTCAGAAAATCCAGTGTGGTCCTTTTAAAAGTAATTTTCATTTTTCATCTCGAAATTAGATTTCAACACCATTTATTTCACTCTTCTCAGTAGGATGGGGATTGAAATGCACGGATGGGGAGGTCAGCATGTATTTGGAAGTTGGGGAAAATGCCATTCAAACAGATGGTGATAATACTATTCTTAGATCACTGAGGCTGTAAAACCTTTTTGGTGCTAAGAGGAAATGGCAGCTTGAGCTTCATTGGCCAGCGATGAGCCTTTGCAGCTGGGGCCTGACCTGGGTGGTGGTGACATTTGGGGCAGCTGTAGTGGAACGTGGGCTTTTCCTTCTTCTGTACTTTCAAATGCAAATTGCAGAGTATGCCCCAGGGACTGGCATAAAAGTCCATGTGGGTCTTAAGTGTGAAAGAAATTAGTAAGTACTGATTGTCAAATTCTGATTGTTGAGTTGCTGCAGAGAGGTTATTACAGTCAGCACTCTCTTGATCTGTGTCTAAAAGATTTGAGGTTTGTGCACTGCTCTTAACATGTAATTTCAAACACCATAAAGCCCTGCTTTCTCCTGTGTGCAGTTTTGCGATGTGCAGTACGATGGAAGGGATGACTTCTGCTCTGTACATGGGTGATGTAACCTGTAAAGAATTAAACTTGTCAGAAGGACCAGCAGCTGTCATTGTTGACAGTACAGAGCACAAAAAGAGACTTGATGGGTGAGCCCACCAGCATTTCTTGTGTGTCCCTGAAGTTTAGAGCTGTTTCATGCATGAAGTCTGAGTTTTTTCTGTCTATGCCACAGAAATCTTTAGATGTGTCTTGCCAGGATCAGTTAGCTTAACCTGGGTGGCTGACATGAAGGTATGGCTGACCTGACTCTCCCTTCCATCTTTATCCATTAAAGTTTCCAGCTTGTATACAGTTTGGAAAAAACAGTCTTAACACTTGTCCAAATAAGCCTGTCATCAGAAAACACAAATACATCTAGGTCTCAGCTGAGTCCCTCACTCCTGCTTCCCCATTTCCCTTTCTCCCGCTTGCAGTCGCTGAGTTCTGAATTTTTGCTGCCCCAGAGCAGGACTACCCACTTTCTCCTTCTTGAACTCTTGTCCCTTTCTTCCCCTGATCTGCTGTGTTTAAATCTTAGAGCAAGTGGAACTGTTCTTGCCTGTGTACATTTTGGGGTGGGTTGCTGCAAGAATTGGGAAGAATTTGTGTCCTTTGAAACTGGAACAAGGGTGTTTCCTTCATGGCAGTGCCCACTCCAGCAGTCCTGCCCTGTTCCTTTCCTTCCCGTCTCGTCTGTTGCTTCACTCCCAGAGCTGTGCCTTGCACTTTCTGTGGAGCCAACCAGGCAGGTGAGAAATGCAGCACCTCCCTGAATTCTTCTGCACATCAGTTCTCCAGTGTGAGGAACTGAACAGGTGCCCGTTCCCACTTTGGGGAGCACAGGTGGGAGGGTGCAGCCGCTGCATAAACCAACTCACAGAGCTACTGCCAAACTTGGAGCCACCCCAAACTGAGAGTGTGGCCTCTGAGTTTGTAGCTGGGTAGAAATTCCTGCTCAGAAGTATGAATTCCCAAGTAAGGTGGTTAATTCCAAGGTCAAGATGTGTGCAGTATCAGTATTAACAGTTTGATTGCTGACTGTGTTGAGAGATGCCTGCAAATATCCTTATTCCTGAATAAAGGCTTAAATCAGCTAGATTTTAGCTTATAGCTCTGTGTTTAGTAGAATAAGTTTTTGTGCCTTTCAAGGCATGACTTAACTGTGGATTCGAAGGACCATCAGTAAGAGATGTACAAAAGTTTAGTAATATCAGAATAACTACAGTGTTGTATAGTTTTTTTTCAAATACATTTTTTAATATGTCCTATTGGGTGTGATTAACCTAGGAAACTTTGTCCTGTAGATAATTAGTTGTCAAATATCATTCCTGGAACCTTTCTTACAAAGAGCTGAGTAAGACTGTTTTACATTCTGTAAAATTTACAATGCTATAATATATTAAGCAATCAATATTAAATAAGAATCTATGCTAGTAGAATTCTAAAGCTTTTAAATTTTAAAACTAGATAAAGCAAAGTTAAGGTTTTTATTGCTCTGTTAACTTATCTGCAGTCTAAAATGAATGTGTACTGAATACTGTAATAAAACATTTTAAACAAAGCCATGCATTTAGAGAAAAAAATTTAAAGGTTATCTGTCTTGTAAATGTATGCCAATTGTGCTGAAAGCCTTTTTTGACCCCCCCTCTTACTTACATTACTGTCGTTAATAGCGGAAATCTGCCTGTTTTCATCTCTGGAAACGTGTTGGACCCTTTGCTCATGTGTTTGCAATAGCTTTTTCACTGGAAAAAACAGAGCAGCTGCAGCTCAAGTTAATTTGCTTCCTTTAGACTCAAAAACTGAAAGTTGGTGCTTTGAACTCTTTTACCTTTTTTTTTAAGGCCTTTATGGGGTTGTATCTTTTCTTTGTGTGTTTTAAAATGCAACAGATACTGTTTCTAGTTGTACTTCCCACGAAAATGTAGTTGGGTTTTGGACAACCTTTAAATTTTTTCCCTCGGTTTTGCTTTGTAGCAGGCAGCGCTGGTATGTGGCTTGCTCCTCACCAAATTATCTGTTTGTCAGTGCAAGGCATGTACATTTTCTCTTCTAACTTTTCCGGGTTTTCAAAGTACATCATGTTGTTAGTCACTCAGACTTACCAGTGCATCCTGGGTTATTAATCCTGTCATAGACTCATAGAATATCCTGAGTTGGAAGGGACCCACAAGGATCATCGAGTCCAGCTCCTGATCCTGCAGGGGACAACTCCAAGATTCACAGCATGTGCCTGAGGGCATGGTCCAAATGCTTCTTGAACTCTGTCCACTGCTATTGTCAGTCTGTTTTACAAGCAAAGTGACCTCATTTAGGTGACATCTCTTGTCATGATGGTTTGAAGAAATGTGAAAACGGGAAGATGTTCAACAAGGATCAATGAACTGTCAGAGTCGTAGGCAGAAATAATCACCAGCACCAATGCAAGACAGCGGGTAACTCACTTGGTATCAGTTCCTCTGAAAATACCCCAAACATTACAGTGGAAAATTGGTTGAAATCAAAGTGATGTCACCTCATATTGAGCTGTACCGACAGGGCTGTAATACCTGCCCATCATGCAAAGTAACTCTTCCACTCGGTGCGTGTAAGGCTGTTGCTGGGTAGCACTATAGTTTGATGTCCACAAGGCTGCTGCAAAACTGCCCTCTGGTCACATACCCTAAATTTCTGATCAAAGATTAAGTCCAGGTTGTCCCACTAGTAATTATTGTTCTTCCCACCCAGCTTTTCCATTACTGGGGTCGAGCTGCCTTATGTGGTGTGGTATTTTTACAGGATGCCGAGTGCTCCTAGTTAGTTTGTCTCCTTAACACATCCTGTTGGACTTCAACCTGCTGTTAGTTCTGTACACCAGAGCACCTCTGTTGTGTATAAGCATTAGAATGGTTGTGATGGAGAATGTCCTGCATGAAGCAGTTGCTGGATGTGACTGCACAAATAACTGATCCTGTTTGATCAAAAGTGATAGGTAGATTGTTGACCTTGTGTGCTAGGAAAAGCAGTAATTAAGAGTGAAAGTACTGCCGTGGAGTGTTGGGTTTGGCGGTTTCTTGGGCAGCAAAGTGTAGCAGAGGTAATGGTACACACCCTCCATTTGGAACAGAAAGGACAACTGCCCTAATTTCAGCATTTTTTATCTTTCATTCTTGACAGAGGAATTTTGGGGATTTTATATCTGTAGAGGTTTGGGGTACCAAGCATGAGGTGATCAAGAGCTGGTTGTTCCTGGTGCACTATCCTGTGCTTCGCGCAAACCTTCCCTTGTCCTCTAGTGGATGTTTTGGTCCCTGACTTTGCCTTTGGTGGTGTGTTCAAAGGCAACATGTGGGACAGTCAGCCAAGAGCTCTGCCTTCTGGTCCTGCCTCTGCTGTACAATCAGAGGAATTGTCCCTGTGTCTGGGACAGGTGTATCTGCTTCCTCCTGAGATGGTGAGAAATTCGTTCTCCAGCAGTGCATTTTAGTGAGAGATAGCAGGACAAAGAAGGACACAAGCAAACAGAAGTAGGAATTGCTGGGTGTTCAAGTAAAATGGTTATGCAAAGCAGGTTATGAATGGATTTTGCAGGCAGTTAATGTCTGATCTATGGACTGTCAGGCATGTGTATTTCCCCAGGGTATTTCCAATTTTACTGTAGTGACCAGCTTCATTTGTATTGTAAAGCTGTAAAAGGATAAGCACGTGCTATGATTGCTTGTTCTTCATTACCTTTTTCAGTTTTTGTTTGAGACACACTATCAAGTCCTGGCTTACAACAGAGCCAGCACAATGAGAGAAGTGCAGAAAGTGAGAAATGTGTAATTTTGATATGCTTGCAAACTGCCACAAGCCCACTGCTGATATTTCTGCTGTTTCTCTGTTAAGCTCGAAAGAATTCTGAAACACTCTCATTGGAACGTTTGATACTCTTTTTTATTATTTTCTGTTAGTGATTTTCAACCTTCATCCCTCAGAGCTTGTGCCAAGAGCTTTTACAGAAGCCTCACAATATCACTAAAGGCCTGAAAGGTTGTAGTTGGTTGTACTTGGATAAATAGTCCAGAGCACATGATAACAGATGTTTTGTGCTTGGTGTCCATGTTGCTAAATTTGAAGTTGCAGTCCTAAACAGCCCTTGTAAGATGGCCTGGAATTTATAGCACTGGTGTTAGCGGCAGATATGGAATAGAAACCAGGAGACCTTACTCTGACTATTAGGTAAAAAGACTTCTTTCAAAATTTTTCTTCTTAAAACTGAGGGTTTATTTAGGTGCTTAAGGCAATGTGTGCTCTGTTCTTTATGTAGACATGTGCGTATATGCATTTGGGTTATTTTGGGGTCTGGTTTTGGGTTTTGAACCTTTCCCAGATAGAGCAGGTTTGTACTCAGAATTCAAGGCTGTTTTCTTTCCTCAGTAAAAAAGGAGGATGGCATAGAGCTCTCTAGGCTTCAGCATGTGACCTGTTCTTCAGTTTGTGCTTCACCAATGGTGGTTTTTCTGGGACCCTGTTTAATCCTAAATTAAGCAATGCTAAATAAAACCTCAGTGAGTAACTCATTTGCAAGCAAATGCCCATCCCCTCAGTAAAATGAGTGAATTAATTCACACTGCACAACAGAAAGCCGACCAAATGCTGTGCTCTTCAGGGCTTCCAAATGTGGTCTGGATTGGGTTTGAGATTAAGGAAGGATGTTTTGTCTTCTGTTTCCGTGATAACATCCTGAGCACCACAGCTCGTTATAAAAGGCGGCTGATCCTGGTCTTCAGTGACTGTAAACTAACCCTTGGTCTGTTGGGGAAAAACAACACTCCCCTTCCTCTTTTTAAGAAATTACTCTTGTGAATCCCTGAGCATTCTGCTCTCCACGTGTTTGAGCCGAGCTGTGGAGCTCAGGCTGCGCTAACGAGCTTTTTACTGGTTTGCACTCCATTTTGATCAGGCACTGGAATGAGACCGTGCATTCCTTGCAGCATCAGATGTTGAAGTAGTCCTTATATTACGAAGTTTGTCAGAATTAGTGTTCACTTAAGTACCATTAAAGTTGCTGAACATAAAATGAATCTCACTTCCGAGAGTCCCTGCTGTTTTGGAAACACTTGGGGGTCTTTGAGATGTGGGAAGCCTAATTAGAATGTGAGCTGTAGCTACTTCAAGCTCTGTAAAGCTATTTTTGTTTGAATTGTAAAATCTCTAATACACTGATTTTTTGCTGCAGGCTGCCATGCTTTCTGTTAGGGAGATTTTCCATCTCCCTTTTCTTCCCATTTTAGCCTTGAAAATAGGCTATTTGTGGTATCTACAGCTTAACCTTTACACAGGTGGTAATAGTGGGAGGACTCATTTGAAGGGAGTTCTGTAGTCGCTGGGGCTGACATCTCTCTATCTACCAAAAGAGCAGAGGCAGAACTGGCACATTTGTTATCATTTTACTTCCATGGGTTTGTGCTGGTGGAAACTTCCTACACAGAAGGAATGCAAGACCTGTGGCAAAGTTTCTTGAATTTTATTGACTCCGTCCAGCATCTCTATTAGACGTTTTGGAGCTCACTGCAGTATACCTTAAAATACTGGGTTTTTTCCTCCCATCTTTGTGCCACGTTCACCAAAAAAGGTGAGCCACAGGGAGAGGGAATTGTTGTCTAGATTGCTCTTTTTTTACTTCTCTTTTTCCTGTTATCTTAAATAATTAACTCTTCACAATTGAAGACTTTTGCCAGAGGGGACATGGTAGTAACAGACCGGCAAGGCCTGAGAGTCAGGGTGAGTCAGTCTGTACTGAGTTCTGCCCTTGTGGCTAGACTTGATTGTGCCTCAGCTAAGATAAAGTTGTCTCAAGTATTCTTGTGTTACCTACAAAAAAATATAAAAGGTGGTTTTGTAAAAGTTTGAATGCTAATTCCTTGCTCCAGTCCTCTCTTTGGACTTTTCCTTGTTACAGCAGATTTTACCGTGCTGCCAGCCAGTACAACTGTGGATTTCTTGACCACTTTAGTCAGTGCTCCTATGGATTTGAGTTTTGCATAGTGAAATATTGCATGGAATTGTAGTGACAACTTGTCTTTATCTCATGCAGTTAAAAATAACATCATTTCCTGTAATCTTACCCAGCTACTTCTCCCCATCAGCCCTTTCGGAAGTTTAGGGTAATCCTGAATTTATCTCTAAATGTTTATATTGCACAAACCTCCAATGGTGAGTAGTTTTGTGCAGCAGATATGGAGGACAGTGTTATTTAGGGTTTGGAAAAAGAGGCTTAGATCCTAGAGTGACCTTGTCCCGTGACTTTATTGTTGGTTTGTTGTCTCTCACCTTTGTCATGTATTTTGCTTTGGAGGAGTTTCCAGGTTCCTTCAAGATGAATGGAAATAACTTAGACATAACTTCTTCTCAAAGGAACTAAAGACAGCAGTTGGTAACCCAGACATCAGCCTTCTGCTTTGAAAAGCTTCAAAATTTCCTCTTCTGGACTCCTGCTTCCAGCTGCTTAGCTGTTGTGGTGAATGCAGTGGGTATGCAAAGTCCGTGTGTGTTGTAGCAGCAGTGTCACTTCAGATAAGAGTTCTGACAAAAGCACCACTGAGGAGTGGGGAAGAAAGATCCCTGGACTTTGTTGTGGTGGGGAGACTTTCTGAAATTACTTTCTTTTGAGTTTGTATTTTGTGCTCTTCTTGTGCCTTTAAAAAGCTGTGGGTGGAAGAAGTGTTTCTATAGTGATAATGGGAATTGGGGCAAGCTAGAATGAAAACCTGTATCCATAACACATTACTGCATTATAGTGCAATCTACATCCATTATTTAGGTATTATATTATAATACTTGGTAGTTGAGTGCAATTTAAGAAACAATCTTTCTCTGGCTGTTTTCGGTAATACTTGCTCACTGGTTGTTAAGCATTTCCACAGCTTTTTATATCTACCTAGAGAACAGGTATGCAGTCTTCTTAAAGCATGTCCAAACGTGGTACTTCAGGCTTTGTTCTGAAAAATGTGGATATTTTGCATTTCCTACATGTTATCATGATAAATTGAATTTAAGGAAAAGGCTAAAATATTTTAGCAGTTACATGTTCTTGAGTCACCCTAATTGTCCAATGTACCTTTTTGCATTGAAAGTTTGCAGTTAAAATTAACTGTACTGTGTGTGATGAGTAAATCAAGAAAAGAAAAGAAAAATTGATTTGGCCTGGTCTGAGTCACAATGCCATTTTGATGTGCAGATTTCCCCAGGTTTCCTTAAGATGTCATTGCTGCCTCACAGCCGCCTTGGTGACATGCAGCCAGAGGGAGTAGGATTCATTTGTTCAACATGAGGATGAGACAGGAGCTGCAGGTGACCAGGCCATGTCTTGGGTTGTCTTTGCAAAACCCTAAAGAGATGAATTTGAATATCCTGTGGTGCCATTTACGTTAAATTTGCAGAGAACAAAACTGTTTTATATTGGGCTGTGATTAACTTGCTTTGGTGAATCCAGACAGTTTCCCTTGAAGCAGTTTCTACTTGCTGGTTTATATCTCATTTGTAACACTCAGAGCAGAAAAGGAGCCGTTTTTCTCTGAAATGAAAAGCAGTGTTAAAGCACTTCCGCTGAGGGTGAGAACCCTCCTCCCAAGGGCCATTCCATCCTGGGACAAGTAATTTCCAGGGTTAGAAATTCAGTTGCAGAATTACTGCCTTTGAAACATTTTTTCACTTTGTAAATTTTAATTCCTGCCCTAGTTTGAGTGTCATGGGTGCTCTCCTTGGGTTCTTCAGAGTATGGGAATGTTTTTAATATAATGCACTGTTTTCTTTGTGGCATTGTCAGTGTGACTTTGTGGAGGAGAAAAACCACATTGGCAATAACAGGTGCTACTGCAGCTGTTGTGTTACACTTTCTGTTTCAGTTAGCATAGCAAGAATCCCAAAACCTTGGAGTTCAGGGAAAAGAGGAGCTTCAGTCAAAACTCAGAGCCCTCTCTAAATATGTTTTTTGGGGTTTGTCTCTGCAAAACTGAAGCATGCTGATTAATTTGGCTAAGTTCACAGCACATAACATTCGAGGCATTATGTTTAGTTTCATGTTTGCATATAGCTGTCAGCTTGAGAGCTGAGCCAGATCGGCTTGTTATGTTCCAATTTAGTGCCTGTGTGTTCCTGAAAGTGGTTTGGTTTTGAGAGGTTTGAGACTGGTGTACAATTCCCAAGGGTGCCCTTGGAAATACTCGCTAGGTGTGGAATTGAACATGGCTGGGGACGGTTGCTGTTTGTGAACTGTTCTAACTAAAACTTGGGAACTACATTGCTGTGCAACTCTTCCGCGGTGCCTCTTTTCCATTTCCATGGGAACAGATGGGCTTTTGTTGATAAGAGCTGTTATCAAACTGGGAAACTGCCAGGCGCAGTTGAGCCACTCTTACTGTAAACCAAGGCTGACTGCGGGCTGAGGACATCACATGGCAGCACGGCTTCAAATGGAGGGGATAAAAATATACTTCCTTCTTCCTCCTCTCAGGCACAGATGCCCCAGTGTGAAAGGAAGAGTCACTCTGGCACAGACCTGATTAGATCTATGGCAGCCATGGGCCTGGATGCAGAGGAACACTTTAGATTTTGACCTACCCAAAGAGCAGCAGTTTTGAACAGTTGAGCTAAGAAAGTGTTTCAGATTTTTTGCAGACCTTGAAGGCTGTCCAGTTTGGAGCAGTGAATCTTTAAAGTTTCATTTTGTTACCTAATTTATCTGTGTTTTCATTTTGTACTTGGCGAATTATTCAAAGCAAAATCCAGTGATGCATGTGGTACTTAGATTAAATTTCGTAGCTTTGGTAAGTCCAGGGAAATCTTACTATGGTTCAGTTACGAATCATTATTTTTCTTAAAGGCACAGCACTGTGTTTTAATATCCAGATTATAAATTTTAATATGATTTATTATGTGGAAATCACTTGAAGGTATAGAATAGTTGAATTTACTGGATGCTTTTCATAAAACGTTTTGCAGTGAAATGGTTTAATTACTTAAAGTCACTTCTTTCATTTCAGTGGATTTATGGTTTAAAATAAGAGAGCAGTGTCAGATGTAAACATCAAAGGCAGATACATCAATGCACAAAATTCCTATGTGTGTTCCTGACTTACTTTTTAGTTACATTTCACTAAAGGATGTTAGTGGCATGATTTTTTTTGAAAGCTGAAATTTTACAGGGCTATTCTGCAGTTTTCATGATAATAGCTCCATAATTTCGTAGGAGCTACCAGAATTCCAGCCTTGTGCACGTGACTGCAAAGTTGTCCTGAATTTAAGGCATTTCAGCACAAGTCAATTTTGCTTGGCTAGGCATTGGGAGCAGCTCCAGGCGTGTCTGACACTGTCAGAAAAAATGATTTTTGTAGATCTGTGTAGTGGAGATGACTCTTGCTGAAATGATACTAGAACATGGAGCTTTGGAAAGAAAACTGTGTGTTCTGTTCTTTCTTAGAGGAGTCAGAAAGGGGAACCCAGGGTGTTTACTGGGTGAGTGTTTGTGTATGAGCTCTCTGGTGCATAACACAGGGCATGGATCCTTGGCTGCCTGCCAGGGTGTGAATGGAGCTGTGACAGCTCGTTAAAATGATCCCAGAAAGGACAACGGGCTGCAAAGATAACGTCGGCCTGGGTGTGAGGCAGGAAAAGGTCCTGGGAGCAAACAAAGCCTCTGAGAGGGAAGATGTGAAGGGCTCACCACTACAGCAGAAGTCCCCTGAACAGGTTGGACGTGCAGATATGTAGGCAGTTACCTTACCCTGCCTTTAATCAGCTATTTTTCACTCTGGTCACAAAACTTAATGCATCTCTCAGCACTGCTCCCTCGCTGGCGTTTGGCTTCAGGCCAGGCATTAATGAGTACCCCAAGCCCGATGTGATTTGGCTCCTTCAAATCTATTAGCATATCTTCACAGCAAGATAAAACTCATTAAAATAATTTACATTTGGGCATTAGAATTTATGATAATTTTTTAATACATACTGCCAAACCCGCAAAACTGTGGCAGTGTCTTTCAGATGAAACTACAGTTTACCCATTCTTTCTGGAAAAAGAACAGACTACCAGATCCCTTAACTGCTCTCTGATGGTCATGAAACAAGTCTGTAGCACATGAACTTATCAAAGCTCATGGTGGGTATCTCTGATAAAGGAATGCACACCACTGTGTAAGATTTGGTTTATTACAAATTGTATTAAAAAATGTTGTGTTTGAGTTGTGTTATATTGTGCAGGACTGTAGTGAAGGCAGCTTGAGTTGCAGAACAGCCCCAAATTACTGATCTTGGAAGCTGTGGGCTGAAATCTTTATATGACTGAGTTACAGATCGGGGCTTCAGCTTGTGCCCTCCCTGATCTCTGTGCAATTCACTTTTTTACATGCCTGTTTTTGATCTCTGTCGTCCCTGTTCAGTATCCCAGAACTCCTGCTGGTGTCTCTCCCTGTGTTTCATGCTGAGGAGGAATCAGTCCCTGCCCAGATCGCTGTCCCACAGCTCGAAGGCAGTCCAGCAGACATCAGCTGATCCAGGGCAGCTCTCCCTGTGTGAGCTCTTACCTCAGAGCCTGTAACAGAGCCACGCTTGAACTGCTCATGACCTGTGCTCAGATTATCCCAGCTAAATGACTGAACTCTGCTGTGCATGCTGAAACAGTGCTTGTAAATAAATGCGTGGAAGCCCAAAGTAGTAACTGCACAGAGGAGAGCTTGAATGTTTTCATCCATATGAAAGTACTTGGGATCTTTTAAGTGTTAAAGCCTGAATTGAACCATAAAGACGGATATCTTTGCTCACCTGAAGTTCTGTAGATGTGGCCCTGCTGCTGTGCTAGCTCCCCAGTGGAAGTGCTGACACCTGGGGAATGTACATGCCATCAGCCTCTTCCCTTGGGAGTTAAGGAACATCCAAGTTACTATTACCCACTGTAATTCACTGAAGAGGTTCACGTTTTGCTCTCTCTTTCCTTTGCCACATTTCATTTCAGTAGGTTTTGAGGTTTTTCTCTGTCATACAGTCAGCAGTGAGGCAGATTTAGGGTGTTAATGTGTCACATATTTTTGAAAGGCAGCAAGCACTGATCTTTAGTTTTCTGAAGCACTCCCATGAGCTGCAAGAATAAGACATGCGCTTTTAAATTCTTTTTTGCTTTTACTTTCTCTTTTTCTTTTTTTAAATTTCCTCTCACCGCCACTGAAATAAAGAAACGTAATGGCGTAGCAAAGAGTTAGTTTGAGGGTTTGGTGGATATCTTCACCATAACTGTGTGTGTAGTATGTGATCTCTGGATCTGCATTCATGTTTCTTTCTCTTTGCATTTCCTCATCTTCCTGCATTCAGGCAATGCTAATCATGTGATACTTTTGTGATTTGTGGCTTAAAGTTTTAATTTTTTTTACTCAGATCTAACTTTTTGTTGGATCCTCCTGAGAAAGCTGAGAAGAAAGGAAAGTGCTTGAGGAAAAGTGTAGTTGTGGTATTTAATCCTAAAGGGAAGGGGGCGGGTTCTCTGAGGTGTTTACTTCCAACACAAAATAAAATCATCTTGAGGAGAGGTAGTTTCAAACACTAGCATGGTTTTACTTACAGAATATAATACAATATTGCAGGGACTGCTTTCAGTCAGTGTACCAGGCTTGCCTATTGCACTGTACCAGTTGGCAGAAGTTCAATGAAAAATAAAGCATCGAAGTTTTTAGAGCAAATATACTCTGAAGTATCAATTTGTGCTTTTTAAAACTACCTTTTCATGTGGCTCCTCTCTTGTGACTCCTGATCTTTCATTCATGTGTAAAATTACAGCAAGAAAAGTATCCCCTTAAAAAATAAAAAGAAGGAACTTTGTTCATCTACGTTTGCTGTTTGAATGTGTTTAATTTTATTAAAACTGCTCAGCACAAATGGGAAGAATAACCTGGTACCTTCATCGGTTTTGCTTGTATCTTAAAAGGATCTCAAGCTTAATTTTTGTTTGCTTCCTTCCTTCAGGTTTTGAATGAAGAATGCGATCAGAATTGGTACAAGGCAGAACTCAACGGAAAAGACGGCTTCATTCCCAAGAACTACATAGAAATGAAACCCCATCCGTAAGTAGAGCTTTTGGGATAAGCTCCCTTGATCTTATTCTGGGCATCCTCACAAACAGAAGGATGGTTTTCTCCTGAAATTTTACCAGATATACGCAAATGTAAGGACAGATAAAGGATGGCTGGTGAGTTGTGCGTCTCTGGCTGTAGTGTTTGCTTAAACTCCTTTCACAGTAGCTGCATAGCGGGGTGTTTTGGGAGGCTTTTCTGGTGCTTGCTCTGGTGTTTTTTAGGGTCAGACAGAACAACCTTGGGGTTAGCAGACATAAACCAGTAGAAAACCCTTTAGGAGAGAGTTGTCACTACCACTGCTCCAGGAAAAGTGTCTGTGTTCTTGTAATGATGCTCAGTTTTACTTACTGAGCAGCTAAAAGTAAAAATTGTGGCATTCACAGCTCAGCAAAAGGTGAAGGGTATTTGGAGCTGAACTTGTAGTATGTCAGTCACATCCTGAGTATAGAATCACAGAATTGTTAAGGTTGGACAGGACCTGTAACAGTCATCTGGTCCAACACCTTCCTCACAAAACAGGCCAACCTCAAAGTGCTGTTACACAAGTATCATTGCCTGGATCTGCTGCTCCAGAGAGCTGTGTTTGAGTAGCTACTTTGAACCTTTTTCCCTAGGTGTAATGAAGCCAGCATATGAAAACTGTAGCATTTCATGACTGGGTATTTTCTTTGTGTCAGTTCATGTGTTTCTGCTGTCTTCTGCTAAACTTTGGTTCTGCCAACCTTTGAGATCCTGCAACATCTGAACAAGAACAGCGAGCTCTGGGTAACAGATTCAAAGGAAGGTTTAGAAGGGAGCAGCAAAACCTGTAATCAGGGTTTTTACAAGGAGCTGTAGCGTTTCATTTGCTCACAAAAACTGATGATTTATGTAAGTGTTGACTGACATTATATAATGAAGATATTGCAGTTAAATGCAATCAAGAATTATTTTTCTAAGGGCTCTTTTGAAATAGCAGAAGGAAGTTTCTGAGGGACTGGGCCCCAAGAAGGGAGAAGAGGTGTCATACTATAATGCAGCCAAGTGAAGCAAGGACACACAAGAAGATTCTGAAATTGTTTAAAGCCTTGTTTTCTGTAGTAACATGTCTGGTTTACCCTGATTTTGCCAGTCCACAGGGGATCACAAATCTACATTGCAATTTCTCTCACATTGATTTGATGCTTGTACCTTCTCATGACAATTTTCCAGGCATTTGTGTTATCCTGCAGTGATGTCTCCTGTGATGATGAGTTTATTCTGTGATCCTCCATTGTATTTTGTTTTAGAGGAATAGAGCTGTCAGTTTTTTACTTTTTTTATATCAAAAGGGGAATGAACAATATTTGAGCCTGCAAGTGAGCGAATTTGGTTGTGGTTTTTAAGCATAGTTAATTTGATCTTATCTGAAGATGTTTTAAACTGCTGATGGCATCTGGATGGAGGCAGTGCCGTGTGTCAGCAACGCTGGGAGTCTTAACTACTGCGTTAACAACCCTGGGAAATTATGCAGAAGTTTTTATAGCATAATGTTGGCTTAGCTGTAGTGCAGAGCTCTCTAGTCATACAGGTCATACAAAAAGCAAACTGTAGGCAGCTGAGCAGTGAGAATGTTCCTTTTCTCAGACTAGTATCGAATCATTTTCAAGAGATTTTGGAAAGAAAGCAACTGAAAATGGCTTTAAATCCTGTCCTAGGGTCCAAGACTTAAATCGTCCAGCTGCACAGCTGGTATTAAATGCGGTGTTCCTCCTTACTTGTATTTTGCAAATCTTACAGATCACTTTGTAACTACCAGCAGATGAAGCTGAAAGGGAAGTATGGCACCTCTCAGTGACCAGACTCACCTGGGGATTAACCTGAAGGGTTAATCTGAATTGCCACCTCAATTAACAAAGCAAAGACTGAGCAGAACTAGGCAGGACAGAGAAGAGCTACAGGAAGCTCAGGGCAGGGAGGTTCCTGTGAAGGCACAGCACACCTTGCTCTTGAAGGGGGCGGGGGAAGGCTTTGCTGTTTATGGAACACACCATGGGCCTGATCCAGGCTATCTCAGGTCTTTGTGTTTGTTATCAGCTTGTCCTGGGGATATTGCTGAAGTCTCACTTTGCAGTATTGTAATTTCTGTGGAGGAACTCGGCCAAGTGAAATGATTGTGCGAAGTGAAGCCGAAGGAATTGCCAAAGTGCCGATTGAGGGGAGGCTGGAAGCGATGAGAACCTGTGCTGTACAATCAGTGCAGCTCCCTCTGGCTGTGCAGCATCAGCAGGAATGCCTGCGTTTGGTTCTGCAGTGCTGGCAGGATGAGTTTCACCTGCATTACAGAGCTGGTTGGAGTCAAGCCTTATCAGGCTTAGCCCTTCAGAAGAAAAGTTGTGGGAATGTCATGGTCACTCTGCTTAATTCTGCACAAATTATTTTTGACATGCTGTGATGTTTGTTAATTTTTTCAAACATTCTGTAGCACAGATGTGTGCACAACACTTCTGCTGCTTTACAACTGTGTTTTTAAGTAGACAGTAGTCCTGCAAAATAACTTCGTTTGTTTCATCGCTGGGATTTTCTTTTAATTTTCTAATTCAGGTTCTTTTACTCTTGCTAATGTGGTAGTAAAGCCATAAAACTGCAAGGAAGCTCAAGAATTGTGGAAGATTTTTAGTCTTTCTATTTGAAGTGCCTTAGAAGCAGTTGGCAGAAAACTTAGGTAGTTTGGCATTGTCACTTTGGAAGTGTTACTTCTTTTAAAAGAATAGTACACTTCTACTTTGTAGTGATTCAGTAAAATTTAGGGGAAGACAGGTGTACTGTTGAGGCTTCAGGAAGGATTCTATTAAGCTCTTTCAGGCTTTCCTTCTTACTTTACAGAGAAAGGTGAGGTTGTTTTTTGTTTGTGTTTAAGATGAGACTTTGTCACATGTGAGTAATTGAGAATTATTTGAGAACTAAACAGGATTAAGACACTTGGTAAACAAATATGGTGAGATATCTAAAATCATAATATAAGGCTTGCTTTAAGCAGTGTTTGGTAGAGAGAAAATTCAAGACTTCCTTGTCTTTCTGACAGTAGTGCCAAAAGCCCAGGAAATTAAATATTACCTTTGAATTCTGAAGGAGTTTCACTTAATGGTTTCTCTTGGCTGATTTTTGAGGGCAGTGAGGGGCAGGTGGGTCTCCCATGGTGGTCTGCCACCACCTCAGCTCAGGTACCAAGAAGCAGCACAGGTGCTGAGCCACACAGAATGTACAAAATGCCGTGAAGTTCTTGGTCACTGGAAGAAGGATGGTTGAGGGAGGAAGCTTTTCATTCCAGGGGATAAAAAGTACACAACTAGAGTTTCAAGCAAGGAAAGCATGTTTGGTGATCAAGTTCTTCAGCTCTAGAGGTAGTTTCCCCTTAGAAAGATCTGGTGACTTTGTGATGTCACGAGAGCTCCAGCTTCTCTTTAGAATTACTGTTTCAGGAAGGATTCTGCAACTCCTGCCTTGTTGCTGCAGGAAAACCTTCACTGCAGACAGTGGGCTGTGTGAGTGGAGCTCTTGTTATGAAACGCTCTCCTCTAACAGAGGTCAGTCATCTGCGTGGGTGTGGGTGTGATAAGTGCTGCTGTCCTGTGTGATCCGTTCCTCAGAGCTGAAAGCTCTGCTTTTTAGTTGTGAAGATGCTTCTGCTTTTCTCATGCCATGTGACCTACCACTCATCCCTTCTTTGCCTTTAATCTTGGATTAGTCTGGAAATGCAAATGTAGATGGGGGCAAGGATCCCGTGATCAGGCTGTTGGTCAGTGCTGACGATCTGGTGGCCTGAGGTAGGTTCAGCCTCAGTGTCATGGTCAGCCTGTGGCTGGTGAGAATTTTGGATGTGGTTTTCGTGAGGCAGCTACTTCATGTGACTCCTGTGAAAGCTGCTGGATTGTCCTGCCTATGGGAGAAAGCAAGAAAAGAGGCTCCTGAAACAAGTGGCGTCAGCATATTTTCTGCAATGGAATCCATGCCTAGCTCCGCACTCCTCTGCCTTGGAGCAGAGGGACCTTGAAGGAGCTTTTCTCCCTTGGAGCAGAGGGACCTTGAAGGAACTTTTCTCCCTTGGTCTGTGTGTAACTGCAGTCTTGGCACCTGCCTCAGCTTTCTGACAGATGATACCTGTCTTGGACCATAGGACTCTGGTATGGCTCAGAGATTGGACTCTGGGCTGCAGGAGCAAACAGCTGCTGGATGAAGATATTGGTTGTCTCTACTGAAGTAGATGTGTCTTACCACCTGATCTGAAAGAGACTAGAAATTGATTTAGATACAAAATGCACTTTTGACTTGTGCAGGAATGGGGCAGTGCATAGACAGGATCTTGTCTCCAGAGCCATGATATTTCTGGCTCTTCCATAAAAGGATTAAAATTCTTAACTTCTCCTATTGTTTTCTTTTCCTCCCTTCACAGGTGGTTTTTTGGAAAGATTCCCCGAGCGAAGGCTGAAGAGATGTTGGGCAAACAGAGACACGATGGTGCCTTCCTCATCAGGGAGAGTGAGAGTGCTCCCGGGGACTTCTCCCTCTCAGTCAAGTAAGTCATGCCCAGGAGCAGCTCTGTGCTAATCAGGCATCTGCTGCTCCTTTGGACTGGGGAGTAAAGGGCAGGTGATTGTCAGTGCCAAGGAGCAGGAATAATCTCACAGATGCCTTACAGCATTCCTGTTCTTCTAGTGACATTTATTCCTTCTCTCATAGAACAAATATCTTCGCTCTGGTTTGCAGTGAGCCCACAGGACTGACCTGCTGGCACGTGGCTCACACAGGCCCAGGCACTGTGTGGTGGTTTCTTTGTAGATCCCATTCCTCCCTCTTACAGCCACAAAGCACCCAGTGTGGACAATCTTCCATCCTCCTTCCTTCCTCCTCTGCAGTGCAAGTTATTACTTTATCTTCCCTCTGCGTAGTACATTCGCAAGTATGTTTTTCTCTGCTTGGCACATGCTTTGGTGATATTCCCATTGAATTCCCATAACACTGGGACATGGAGCTGTGAAACCAGAGGTCCATTGGAACTCTCACAAGTGCATTCCACACGGTCTAGGAAGAAATTCTTCTCTATGAGGTTGGTGAGGCCATGGCACAGGTTGCCCAAAGAAGCTGTGGCTGTCCCATCCCTGGAAATGTTAAATGCCGGGTTGGATAGGGCTTGGAGCAACCTGGTCTAGTGGAAGGTGTCCCTGCCCATGGGAAGAGGGTTGGAATGAGGTGATCCTTAGGTGATTCCCAATACAAGCAATTCTGTGATTCTCTGATCTGAAGTCACTCAAATAGAGGTATTAGAAACTTGAAAAGGTATGTGAAGTAATTTAATGTATGATGGGGGTGGGAGGGAATCTGTCCTCAGCAGTTGCTTTTAGCTTTTTTTTCTTTTTAATTATTTTCTATAATCTTCCCCTTACCTACCATAAATAAACAATATTTTCTTTAGAATCTTTGCAACATTTTTTATTATTCATGCACAATTCCAGCTGGCTCTGTTTTCTTTGGCTGTCAGTGATCTGTCTCAACAAGATTTGTTTCTTTTTTTCTGGTCATCTTTGGTCTGTAACCAAATTTTTGTCCTTCTGTACGGCAGCACTGAGTCATGCCAGCAAACTGGATTAAAGCCACTGATTTCAGAGCTGTTTATATTTCTGTCTTGGATAGAGTTATCTGGGCTGGAATATTAGCTATGAATGGAAGCTTCAATTGCAGAAAGTGCATTCCTTTAAGAAACAGAAAGTTACAATGGCATAGCTGGGCCTGCCTGTTCAGCCTGGTGTTGCCACCTGGTGGTAATGTCTCAGCTGGATGGTTTTTACTGTGTGTATAAATTAGGAATGTCCTTTTCCTAAACAGTGGTCTGTAGGATTTGAAATAGTGAGAAGCTCCCAGGTTAAGGAAGGCAGAGCAGAGGCAGCACCCAGCAGTTGTTTCAAGGCAGTGTCTGCTTTCCCCACTGATGTATAGGAGCCGTGTATGCCAAGGGGGAACAGTTGTCTTCTGTTTTCAGTGTTTAGGCTGAAGTAAAAATACCAATGTGCCATTCATCTGGAAAATCCCAGTGGACCTCTCCAGAGTTCCTCTTTATTCAGAGTAAAACCGTTGGAAATGTAGCTTCAACTGAATGCCATCATTTGTTGGAAAAAATTGTTAACACAGAATTGAAGTTGCTGGTTTATGGGTGCAGCAGCAGCATCTTTGAACATTTTGGGGTTTGAGGGGGTTTTTTTGTTACATTATATTTTGGGGTTTTTTGGGAGGTTTTTATTAAGGACCAGAGAGGCTCTTTTGTTTCGTAAGAGAGCCCTTTGCACAAGTCCATGCTGGTTGCCGAAAGAGCCAATCCTACCCTCCCCATGGCAGTGTTTTCCCAGGAATTTGCCTATAATGGGACTGATGCTTTTGCATTGCATTGTTGCACATACCCAGCGGTGCTGTGGGAGGGAGGGACTTGCGGCTGTGAGAAGCAGAGAACCGTGGCAAGAGTAGCTCAGACTGAAAGTGGCTCAAGTCAGTTGTGAAACTGCTGGGTGTGAAGAGCTAAACCAAAGTGCTTGTGCTACTTGAGTGGCAATCCTGTGTTTGGGGATGTGAAGTGGAAGGCACCAGGGTGCAGCTGTGTTACTGTGACCTTGCAAAGGCTGTGGCATTTGTCCTTGGGATTCTCTGCACCATTTTCAGTGACACAGGTGACAGCGTTTGTAACATACATTAAGAAGTACGAGTGATGCCAGCTGTGGCATTACATCTATGTTATCAATGTCATTGACAGTTTTCACTGTTTCCTGAAGGACCTTTTTGTTCTAAACTCTGTTCTGATGATCCCAGAAGGGGTTCTCCGTGGCTAATAATGTGCTCTTCTGTGTTCTTCATTCTTTCCACACAGGTTTGGAAACGATGTGCAGCACTTCAAGGTGCTTAGAGATGGGGCTGGCAAGTATTTCCTTTGGGTGGTGAAGTTCAATTCTTTGAACGAGCTGGTAGATTATCACAGATCCACATCTGTCTCCAGGAACCAGCAAATATTTCTCCGGGACATTGAGCAGGTGCCCCAGGTAAGAAAGTGTCCCTGCGGAGTGCTCTGTTCAGGCTATTGCAACCACAGTCTGAAGTGAGCTTGCATTTCAGAGTAAATGGATAGGGATGGAAAGAAGCTGACTGACTTTTCTTTTACCTGTGGAACTGTATCTTTAGGTCCTTCGGTCAAAGTTATACTGGTAAATAACCTGCATTCTTGTGCAAAGCCTACCTGCACTCCTGGCCTCCCTTAAGTTGAGGCAAAATTACTGTTGCTGCTTGAACATTTGGCTTGGTGTAATGTTAATGGATTCTGTTGCAGGAAGGTCGTCTGATTCCTGTGAATTAAAAATGGATTTACTCCTGTTATAGGGCACAGTAAGAAGGAATAGGGAAGTGCTGGGTTAATGGTTGGACTTGGTGATCTTAGAGGTTGTCTTCAACTTAAACAATTCTGTGATTCTGTTCTGATTTATACCTGATCATAGCCAGAAGTGCAGCCCTCAGTGAGGCTTTGATACTGGGCTTTCCTGAAGAGGTGGTTACAGCATATGGAGCATCTCTGGTTTGAATCTCGCCTGTGTGAAGAGAATCCAAGAACTGTTGTGAAGTGCCAGCAGAGCAGCTTGTGTATATCCAACTCTTTATTTTGTTCCGTTTCCCAGGTCAATCAGTGTTGTATTTCGTGTAACTGCATGCCTTGTCAGTTCTGGATAAATCCTTTTGCTTCCTCATACAGCATTCTGGTTCTAGCCTGAAGACAAGGGGTGTGGAATTGGTGCTGCTGCAGGTGCCACAGGCAACTTTGTCACAGTTTGTCCGAACTCAACACCTGGCTCTGCACTGCCAGGTCAGGGATAAACAGGGGGTGAGAAAACAGCTGGCTGAAAAGGACAAGCATGAAGAGACCTTCCTGGCCTCATGATTTTAAGACTGCAAACGTATTTTAAATGAGCTGTTAGCTTTTCCATCAGAATGGAAGACTTGCTGACCGGGCAAAATGTTCTGTGACAGAAGAGTTTAAAAAAATGTGTAAAAATGTGTAAAAAAATGTGTAAAATGTCAACATCCAGGTTTTAGAGGGAACTTTGTGTGGATCAGTGATATTTGTGCTGTCAGTTGGTGAAAACAGGACAAGTAAGCAGCAAAACTATTGTATTGCAATAGAACACAGATTTATGGTAGGCCACAAAGAGTGAAAAATACTAGAAAAACATTAGAATCATCTGCTCTATTTCATCTCTTTCACAGAAACTTGACTTTTTTCTGAGGTGTTCTATAGCCTGTTCTTTGCTGTTTTAGCACCTTGTTGCAGCTGTTGGGAGCTGGCTTGCAGGGAAAGGGAACAGCCCAAATGTTTATTGTTAAACCGCGGTGTAAGAGCAGCTCCTGCCCGCGGGAGGGGAGCGGGTGCCTGGAGCGCCATGAGTAATTCTCACTGTGTGTATGTTTCTCTTTCCCCTTTCAGCAACCAACATACGTTCAGGCCCTGTTTGATTTTGATCCCCAAGAGGAAGGAGAGCTGGGCTTCCATCGCGGAGACTTTATCCAAGTCCTTGACAATTCTGACCCCAACTGGTGGAAGGGAGCGTGCCGCGGACAGACGGGCATGTTCCCACGCAACTACGTGACCCCAGTGAACCGGAACATCTAGAGATAAATATTAGAGATTATTTAAGGAAACCAGAGAAACAGTAAATACACATACAGAGCCTAACTGCAGCCAGTGACCTAAAAATCACACGGCGGTAAAACCGGAGTCACCTTTCACCGTGAGGTGATCCTCCTTCCCTCAGTATGGAACTTCAGGGGCGGGGGGAAAGAGTTCAACTTACGCACCAAAACTTATCTTAAAGGAAAAAAAAAAAAAGGAAAATAAAAAAAGGAGAGAGAGAGAGAAAAAAATGAAAATAACAAATTTCCTCAGCTGCTCCTGGGTTATCCCCTTTTATTCACTCTTGTTGCGAACGAGTGTTTTAAGGTCACTTAAGGTCTCACCACCACAACTCTTCTTGTTTCCCCCTCCTCCTCTGTCCATCAGTGCATGAAGTTTTAATGCCATATAAAGTCCTAGCCATGCAGTTAAAGGAAAAGGGAGAAACTCTGCTGGTTTTTTCTCTCTCTGCAAGCGGTCTTCATTTGACATGAAGGGACATGAGAGAAGAACCAAATCCACAGTCCTGCCTTTAAAAAAAAACAAAAATCATCAGTCTCTGCTTTTGCCTTCAACATTCAGCATTTCTTGCCTGGGAAAGATGAGGTGTTAATCTAATTTTTATTGTCTCTTCTCCTTTGGCACTTTCTTCTGAAGCTCAGCAGCTTCCAAACAGAGGAAGAGAGAAGAGTTGTGTGGCTTTTTGTTCTATTTTTTTGAGTCACAGAGCTGCTTTGAGAAACTCCAGCGTACAACTGAAGTCTATTAATGCTGTGCTGACAGCTTTTTTGTTTTTTCTTAAAGGTGTACGGTTGAGCACATTCTGTAATTTTTTCCATAGTGCCTTTCCCTTATTTTCTTTTTTATTGTTTTTTAAGTTAAAAGGACAGTCCAGAGCTTTTCAGAGGTTTTTTTTTTCTGCCTATGTGTAAATAAATACTTTGGGGGAAGGGGGCAAAGGAGGGTGGTTTTATCAATGGACACTTGAGAAAAATCTACAAACAGAGATGGAGCTTTAATCTTCAGATTTGTCTTACTGTTCAACTTCCCTTATTCCAAGGAAAATAAAATCAAGGCATTCAAGTGGCAACTTAGGCTGCTCAGAGGCGGAGAGCTGCAACCAGGAGCCTCAGAAGAAGTAAGAGAAAGGGGAAAGTTACGATCAGGGAAAATGAGGAAGAATATTTTGGGGAGGGAGGGTTAAGGGGGGAATTTAAGAAATAACAGCCCTGAGATGTCCTACAAAATGTACATTCCTTTGGTGGAAAACTTCATAATGCAGAGAAACCTCAAGAAATAGTGCTTGAAAAAAACTTTACGCTCTTAGTGAATGTTTCTACGTGATGCATGTGACCAGCCTGTCTCCTCGGCCTGGATAGGCAGTATTTGCAGTCGTTGCTCTTGAGAAGTGGAGTTGGCATCCCTGTTCTCCAGTCTCTCCTCCCTCCTCAGGTCAGTGTTCCTATTGAAGTAGCTCCCCGCCCGCTCCCGTTCACAGCAGGCTGTGTGTGACTGTTCTCCCCACCCTGCACCCCCAGGGCGTTTCTGGTGGCCCTTTGCTCCTCACCAGAGCAGTGTGACATTAAATTGGACAGAAGGAAAGCAATCAGCCCGCAGCGCTCTCTGTGCCAATCTTCAGTTGCATTTTTTCCCTTGGTGGCCGTTTGGCTGGATCCCTTCACCCCACCAACGCATCCCAACCTGCAGCGGAGATCTCCTCCCGCCCTGCCTCAGCACGGGCAATCTTTTGTTGGAGGGTGCCTTTTTTTGTACTAAGTGTTACAAAAGTTTTACTCCTGAGATGGACTCTGCCTTACACTTTAATTTTCCAGCAAATGAAAGAGAGAGCTACCCTGTAGAGTATTACTTTCTCCCCCTCTCCTTGCTAGCTGTCACTCACTTTCTTCCCACTTTGTAAAGTGATTGGAAAAGGAATCTATGGCATTCTACACCTGGACCATTTGATTGTTTCCTTATTTTGGAATTGGTGTATATCATGCAGCCTTGCAGACATATGTCTTGTGTGTGTATATATATTAAAAAAAAATTCCGTGTTTAAATAAAAAAAAAAGGCCTATGTACTTAATCCTTTAACTCTGCAGCAGCATTTGGTAGATAGTAATTAACTGTGAATAATAAATATACATTGAATTCTTCACTTGAGCATCTGTCTCTTATTTTCAGTTAATTGACCAAGGTATGACTGAGCTTGTAGTTCAGACACTTCTGGAGCCTTTTGCTAAAAGGGGGAGGTGGGTGTTGGGCTGGTGTAAGCACAGCAGCCAGGCTCAGGCTGTTGTGGCTTTGGTTCTGCTCTATCAGGGCCCTGCAGATCGTTTTCACTTCCGTTACTAAAAGAAGAATGGCTCTGTTGTGCTAAACAAGGTGTGTTGGCAGCTCTCTGGAGCTTCTCCCCAGCCTTTGCTAATGGTCAGAAAGTGCCTGTGGGCGTGAATGTTGTAGTCAGTTTTAACATACAGTAGGAAAAGGCCCACATGGGAATTTTGAGTGGTTTTTTAACAGTTGCTCTTAGTTATTATGCTTAAGTACTGATGATGTCATGGTGGAAATGCCTGGATATTCCTACGATTATTTATTTATTATTATTTTATAATTTTTGAGCCAGAAGTCAGTACGCAAAATTCACAGCGTGGCTTTAAGCACTTGGCTTTATTTGGAATGCTGTAGCAGAACATGTTGCTCGACGTGGTGCGTTACTGTACCTTGGGTTGCTCAGAATCTTGCTTCCCCTGTGCTTTATAGGGACAAGAGAAGGTTTGTTGGTCTATGGTCATGGTGATGGCGGGAGCAGTGCTGAGGGCAGTGTGTGCCGTGTGCTGACCTTCTCCTCTCGCAGCCCTGGCTTATGGGACCAGAGAAGGGCAACAGAGCTGAGGAAGGGTCTGGATCACAAGTGTGATGAGGAGTGGCTGGGGGCGCTGGGATTGTTTAACCTGGAGAAGGGAAGATCCAGGGGTGACCTTCTTGCTCTCTACAACTCCTTGACAAGAGGGTGTAGCCAAGTGGGAGTCAGGCTCTTCTCCCAGGTAACAAGTGACAGGACATAATCTTAAGCTGCACCAGGGGAGGTTTAGGTTGGAGATCAGGAGGAATTTCTTCATGGAAAGGATGATTAGACATTGGAACGGGCGGCCCAGGGAGGTATCACCGTTCCTGGGGGTCTCTAAGGGAAGGCTGGATGTGGCACTCAGCGCCATGGTCTGGCTGACAAGGTGGTGTTGGATCACAGGGTGGACTCCATGGTCTCAGGTCTTTTCCAGCTCCGTTGATCCCGTGGTTCTGTGAACGCCCCCTCCCGCGCGTGGTGCGGACTCCAGGCGGGGCCGGCGCCGGCGGCGCTCCCAGGACTACATCTCCCAGCGGCCCCCGCGGCGCGCAGGCGCAGTGCGGAGCCGGCGGCAGCGGGTGAGGCGGCGCGGCGGGAGTCGGCCCAAGGTTGGCCCCCATGGGTCCCAACGAGCTCGGCTCGGACTCCTTGCCGGTGGCTGCCACGGGCGGGGCTGGGAGCTGCGGGGCAGAGGGGGTGGTGGAGAGGGGCGTCTGTGTGTCCCATGGGGTGAGGAGGGGGCTGTGGGCCTTGGCGTGAGGGGACTGTGGGCTGGGGGCTCTGTGAGGGGGGAGAGGCTGTCGGCTCGGTGTGGAGGGCACTCACTGCCCCATGCCCCTGCCCAGGCTGGGGACAGCCGGCAGGCATGGTGGGTTACGATCCCGAAGCCGAGTGCGTGTCTAAGGCGGAAGCAGCTGCAGCAGGATCAGCGTCTGGCTTGGTCACTCGGGTTCTCGTCAGCCCCTTGGATGTCCTCAAGATCCGCTTTCAGGTACCTCACTCGCGGAGTGCCCGGGGGCAGGGATGGAAGAGCCTGTCAGGGAGCAGAGCTGATCGTGTCCTGAGTGAACAGGTCACTTGTGCAGCCAGAGAGCACTAAATCCGCTCGTCAGCCCTCACCTACGTTGTGTACAGGTTATGCAAGGAAGTAGGGCTATCTTGTGTCCACCACTTCTATTTGTGTAACTTGTGTGGGAATGGAATTTTGTGTTTCTCATAGTTCGTCCTCTTTCTCTGTTTTTGTGAATGACGTCCACTATCTGACTGAATTTCACCATCATCCTTCCTGCTTATCTTTGTGTTCTTGCACGTTTTTATTCTTTTAGAGCCTTTCATAAATAACATCCCAGTCAGATCTGACCGTGGTTCTGTGGGAAGGCAGAATGTCATCCCTTAGCATTGGCTGGCTGGCAGAGTTGTGAATTCCTGAACTGGACGCTTGAACCAGTGTTGAAGGGTGAAATTGAAAATATTTTCTCCCGTTTCCTTCAGCTCCAGATTGAGCAGCTCTCCTCCAGAAACCCCACGGCCAAGTACCACAGCATCCTGCAAGCTGTGCAGCGCATCTTCCGGGAGGAGGGCTTGACAGCCTTCTGGAAGGGCCATGTTCCCGCTCAGTTCCTTTCCATCGGCTTCGGAGCTGTTCAGGTGAGGGGACCAGGCATCACCTGGGCACAGTGTATGTGCATAGGACACTGCTCTGCTCCCTCAGGCCGGCAGTGTTCAAGAGTGGGAAGGATGTGTAGCTGTCTAAAACTGGTGTATAATTCCTTAGTTAATATTCCTGAGCTTGCTGAACAGACTGGAGCACAGCGAGAGCAAACTGAGCTCTATCTGTATCTAGTGTCTTAGATAAGCCCTCTCTACTCCTGACACTTGGCTTAGCTGTTCATGCCCCAAGCCTGGGCAGTTTTTTGCTTCTGGTCACCCTAAGGGCTCTACCAAAAAAATAAAAAGCCTGGCAAATAAAAGCTTTCCATAAATCTTTTATGGATAGCTGTAGAACAGTCTTAGGAGATGCTTCGGATGGTTTGCATTTTACCTGTGATTACAAACTTATTAATAATTTAGCTGTGTTGTTTGGTTGATTTTTGGTTTGGTTTGGGTTCGTTTGTTTGTTTTGTTTAAAATTCAACATTTCATTACCTTGCACACTTCTAACTGGATTTTGTTTATATTTCTGTGTAAATAACACTGAGATCTACAGCATACATGTAAAGTCGTTAGGAAAAAATCAGTGAAGCTGATGAGGGTGTTTTACACAGCGTTGTTATGCTTGGTTTGTAAACGTTAACAACAGTTTTAGGAGCAGTGGCTGAAAGGGTAAAGGACAGCATGTTTGTGACATGGTGAACACTCTTCTGGATACATAGAACATTAAAATGAGTTTTTCACGATTCTAAATGCAAGAATTAGCAGAAGCGTTAGACACCAGAGTATCCCAAGCATTCCCTGGGCTGCTTAGTGATTTTTACACGTTGCAAGCTGGGGAGGACTTTTGAAGGACAGAGAAGGTGGTAACAAGCGGGGAGGTGGAGCTCTTGGTGAAATGAGAGAGGAGTGGGAGACCTGTGTGAGTCATAAGGATCGGCTTCCTGACCCCTGTGCTTTTGTTTCTACAAGTTCATGGCGTTCGAGAGCTTGACAGAACTGGTGCACAACGTCACCTCCTTCAATGCCCGCGACTCCTTTGTGCACCTGGTGTGCGGGGGCCTGGCTGCCTGCACAGCCACGGTCGCAGTCCAGCCTGTGGACACGCTGCGCACCCGCTTTGCTGCCCAGGGTGAGCCAAAGGTGAGGCTTCGCATTCCACGTCGGAATTGTCATCCATAGCAGTGGCAATATTTCACGGGTCTGAAGATGCAGGAGATTTTGAAGTACATATAGCATGTGGGTTGAAATGAAGGAGCAGGTGCTGTTACAGGCAGTGTTTGCACTGTTGCCCAGTTATCCTCCGTGCTGTTGACACAGCTTTCCTAATTGTGTTTTGCTGCTTCTGATCCTGACAGGTGATCCAGAAAGGTGAAACTGCCCTTAACAGGATAACTCAGTTTTTGCTTTGGCTGTTGACCTTTTATAGAACTCACTCCCCAGGCTGTTGAACACTGCGTTTTTGAAACTTTCCACATGCAGAGAGTCATGTTTAGCTAATGATGGGGATGATACTTGAAACCAGTCACCTTTCACCTGTGCTTCATGTTCTTATTTACACAAGAATTGGTCTCTGTGCCAATTAGGTCTGTAATAATGAGATAGATTTGTATCAGAGCCATTTCTGTATTAGCCTGTAGTAGAATTACAATCTGTATATTAATTGTGTTGGAGGAGTTAAGAGCTGTTAAAAGAAAAATAATCGTGTCTGTGATGTAGCTGGTCTCAGGATTCAGCTCTGTGCCTTGTTTCTTCTAAGTCACAAGGGCTTAGCAGAGAACACTGAGGGTGTGGAAAATCACCTTGCTCATCACTTTGTGCTGAAGATAGTCAGTTGTATTTTGGGCAGTGGGAAATTCCTGTACCCATTACTGGGAAATGACCTGACCCTTGCTGTTTTTAAGTTCACTGGAGAGTCACTCAGCCTCTTCCTTGTTGTCCAGATCTACCCCAACCTTCGCCATGCAGTGGTGACCATGTACCAGACAGAAGGGCCTCGGGCTTTCTACAGAGGTTTGACCCCCACACTCGTTGCTATCTTCCCATACTCTGGTCTCCAGTTCTTCTTCTACAACATCCTGCAGCAGTTCTCCAAGTGGGTGATTCCAGCTGAAGGAAAGAATGGAGGTAGGAACTCAGGACAGTTCAGAACTCAGGATGAATGCTGGTTTGGGTGACTGATGTAAGCTCTGTTAGTCCTTTCACATTTTTTGATGCAATATCTGAAAAGTATCTCAATTTCCCACCTCTCATTCTTACCCCTGCACGGAAATGCCACATTAAGTACAGTGGAGTTGACAAAGAGCTTCCATTGTGGAATAACAGTGATGGAAGTGGGTGGATGGGAAAGTGAAGTGTCACAGGCCAGGGTGCTCTTTCTTGAGCAGTGTGACGTTATTGATACTGTGGGAAGACAGTGCTGGCATAATCTTTCTCTGTTTCATTAGTGCTGTGGGGATGGGACTCTTGGATTTCCATAGTAAATCTGCCTGCAGATTCCAGCACAGCTGTTAGAGGATTCATTTAGTCTAATTTAAAGCTGCCAGGCTCTTGATTTGATGTTTTTATGTTGGTTTCTAGCTCCATTGTAAGAGAACCTCATCCTGATGCAACCTGTCATCTTGGCAGTTCTCGATACCTGTACCTCTTTGAGAGAGAGGCACAGCAGCAGTAGTGTGGCTTTGTTCCTCAGTGGAATCTCTTCGGCGAAGGGACTAGACTTTCCAATATCATGTCTGCATATTTAATTTTAGGTGGCAGAGGCTGATGGCGGTTTTGTGCTGGGGGTTCATGTTAGTCAGGAAAGAGTCTAATACAGAACTCCTTTCCCACAAGCCTCTGAAATCATCAGGCAGCATCAGCTTGTGACATTCCAATCCAGAATACATCAGCCTGAGCAGTCAGGGGTGCAAGATTTCCAGTGACCAGGCTTTTACTTGGGTGGAGGGGGGGGCATGAAAACTTTTCCATCCACTGTGACCCAGTTGTCTGGTGACTGGGGATTGGGGTTTTTTGAGCAGAGCAAAACCGTAAGTCAGTGTAATGGACCAAGAAGAGCTGGTCCTCTGATTCTGACAGACATTGCAAGCCTGAAAAAATACATCTTGAGATTCTTTGGCCCAAACTATGCAAAAGAGGTGATGTAACTTCAAAGGACTTTTTTGACCTTATTTCTTGTGAAAAATGATTTTTAATTTGTCTCTTATGATCTTTAATCAGAACTCCCTGCTAATCCTATTTTTTCCCTCCCTGCTACCCTTTTCCCTTTGTGCTTCTCAGGCAACGTTAAAAACCTTGTTTGTGGCAGCTGTGCTGGAGTCGTCAGCAAAACCCTCACGTACCCTTTGGATGTGGTCAAAAAGCGACTGCAAGTGGGTGGCTTTGAGCATGCTCGGGCAGCCTTTGGGCAGGTGAGAAATGTTGGAAGTGGTGGGTTTTCCTGAGAATGGAGCTGGTCCAGTGCACCGGCATGTTGTGACAATCCACCAGTGGTACCTGTTGAGCTCGTGTTCGGTTTGGGATCTGCCACTGAGCATTGGTCTCATTTAATAATGTGAATTTATGCATGAACATACTTTATTTTATGGCACTGTCTAGCATACCTGTGCTCTGGCTTGTCATCCCTCTCCATCAGCTGTGTCTCAGAGCTGGGGGTGAGTCAGGCAGGCAAAGGGCTTTTGATTTACTTTACCTTTGTAGCTGCAGCTTGGTATTTCTGATTCAGAACCAAATTACTAGCAGAGGATGACACTGGCTCTGTGCTGGGATCACCTGGCTGTCAGGCTCCTCTTCTGCAATTAATATTTTGACACAAGGAATAGGCACCAAATGTTCAGCCTGTGTCTTATGTATGAGAATGGCCTGAAATTCAAAGCTAATTAAATACTCTGGTGTTCTTAAGCACTATTGTTACCACCTTGAAATACACTTGAAGACAAATGCAGATCTTTCAAGGAACTTTCTCCTTTTTTCCATGAAGTATGGACATTTTCCCTTTTCCTTAAAATTCCTTGGCTCTGAGAAGGAAATTAGTCTGTACCCTACGAAATTCTGGAATAGGATTTAGATGTCTCAGCCCATTGCATTGGATGCTTTTCTTCTTGCAGTGAGATACAGAATTTGTTCTTAGCATTGATGTGTCACAAGATGTTAAAACTGCACAGTGTAACACAATGACATGCAGACAGCTAATTTGGAAACTTCTAAGTGCTGTAGCTGTGTTTTCTTTCTGTCAGATAACCCAAAAATTGTCCCTTGTTAGAGAGTGAAGGGGATAGAAATCAGCAGCTGCACAAACTGAAATGACTTCACAAACCTGTGCCATAAATTTAAAGTCATGCCATTGTTGCATGCAGAGGTTTTACAGCCATTCAATGAATGATGTGCATAAACCATTGCTGATGCTAAATGTCTACATTTCCTCTATCCTGCTCTCTCTGAACTGTCTCTGAAACTTTCAGTTAGTTATAGTATTATCCAGGAAGGCATCTCCAGGCTGCATGTCAAGATAGTGTTTCTATGGTATAGTTTGGGGATCTTTGTGTTTTTTTCCAGTTGTCCTGAAGTTTTCTTGTTTGACCTTTTTGCCATTTCTCTCCCAGGTACGGACGTACAGGGGTCTCCTGGACTGCATGAGGCAGATCATGCGAGAGGAGGGCCCAGGTGGGTTCTTCAAGGGCCTCTCTCCCAGCTTACTGAAGGCTGGCTTCTCCACCGGCCTCATCTTCTTTTGGTATGAGCTGTTCTGCGGCTTCCTGTGTGCCCTGAAGAGCCTCGAGGGCACGAGGCGGAAGGAAGGCTGAAAGAGACGTGTGTGGCTGCCTGCTGTTCTCCTCAGGAGGGGAGACCGATGGCCCTGCTCTGTCATGAGCGTGTTGGAAACATGTCAGAGCTCCCAGAGCTCCCCCAGCCTGTGGGGAATCACCTCCTGGGACCAAGCAGAAGGAGAAAGCTACTGCAGTTCTGCTGGAGACACTGAACTGCTTGACTGGAAGCTGATCAACAGAGCACTTCTGTCTCCTTTCATCTCAGTGCACATTCAGTGGGGAAGGGGGGAGGCAGCAGACCCCTCCCTAGCAATGCCTATCTTCTGGAAAGGCTCCCAATAAAGCGGGTGAATCCCTGAGCTCACCCTGGATCCCAGAGAGGGGATCCTGGCCCAGCCCAGCTTAACCAACCAAACACCACTTCCTAGCACTGCATCTGCACAGCTTTATTCCCTTGCTCTGTGCCTGCTGTTTGCACCAGATTCTTGTCTTGGTGTTGCACAGGTCACTCTGTCCTGCTGGTGTGAAGTCAGGTAAAGCCACATTAGCACGCAGACCCTCAGTTTTCTTTTCCTTTGTTGCTAGCTGCTGCTTCTTGGTCACCTCTTGCTGGCTGTGCATTCTCTGTCATCTTAAACACAGCACCTTCTCTGATCATGCTGGACCAGATTTGGTCTTCCTTTAACTTGAGTCAGCTTGATTGTATCCTGAATTCCTATTTCTCTTCCTGGGTGTCTGGCCATACATGTCTTAGGGGTTTGCAGTGCCTCACTCACACTTTTTACAAGCAAACCTGCATGTTAAGAGCCCCACTCTGAGGGGATTCAACGCACAAACCCAATTCTTACTTCAGGGTTCTTTGCTTCAAAGCAGTGAGTAAACAAATGCTGTATAGAGTTAAGATATAATTATTCAAAGTTGAAATAATGAGGGGAAAGTCCTGTGGAAACTAGTAGATTTTTTAATTATTATTTATTTAATAGCACCTTTGAATGTGTCTAGCAAGTATTTCTGTAGTGGCCTCAAAACATTTCAGAACCTCAGTCCTGTACTGGTGCTAGCAGATGAAAATGTTTTGACAAGACTTGCTGAAGTGAAAGGAATGAACATCAAATGGGAATTGGTTGGCTGAGCGTGGTGTTTCACATGGGTGATTGAATTAGAGATAGAAAAGTGTTTTTCTGGAGTTTCAGAGGTTTTATGAGTGGTTAAAAACCCAACAAAACAACCTACCAACAACTCTGGTTTATGTAACAGTGGAAAAGAGGAAAATTACTTTCTTCCTCCTCTTTTATTCTGTGTTTTTTCAAGCCTAGCAGGGTGTGGTTGGACTGTGTGGAAGGCAGAGTTCTGAGCCCTGCCTACAAAAGCACATTAGTCATCTGCGAGGGGTGGATAAGGCAGAGCACTGCAGTTATTTGGAGGATGGTTTGATGGCTCTTCTCTTAACATAGAGCTTTTCCCAGCTCTTTTGCACTATTCAGGGTGTTAATCCCAAATGGTCTGGCCAGATTCCAGCGTGACCAGTTCCATTCCGCTGACGCAACTTCTCCTGGCGATTTTGAGCATATCAGCATTGCTCACTTATCCTGAGCTATTGTGAGAGGCTGTTTTTAAAGAACAGCTGTTTCACTGGTGGCTGAAGTATCTGGAGAAATTCCTTGCAAGCCCAGGCCAAATAACTTTGTGTCTGCTGTGAGTTTGAGATGTTGGAGTACAAAGTGGCTGTTTCACTGCAGGTGACTGAGCTGTGTAAAATTAAGTTCATTGAGCAGTGTCGGTGTCAGGCAGGAGGCCAATATGTAAGTCTTAAAGAGGGAGAGAGAGCTGCATGTACTCTAAAAATGGCAGTTTTGTTCAGAGGAGAAAATGCAGAAAATGCGGAGTGAGTTTCTCCAAGTGCCTCAATCCTGTTGGCATTTTCCTGTGTTATTTAGGCTGAGATTCCTCAAAATCCTCCTAACAATGCTTAGCCTTTGTTTGTTGTTCACCTGTTGTTGTTGGAAAGACATCATAAGGAGTAATGAACTCAGCCTCATGACATCCTTTTGAGGGAGAGAAATGTCTCCTTTCAAAACAGACACGAACAGGTTGGGTTTGTTATTGTCTTTTATTGCTGGTGAGAGGAATGCTGTCATGGTTAGCAGGGACAGGCCACAGCAGAAAATGTTCAGTGCTGACCTAGGCTTCCTTAGGAAATGGGGACTCATCCGTCCTGTCTAAACATGGCAAGACTTGTTTTCCACTTTATAGCAAAGAGCTGCTGTTAAACTGCACAAAATAGGGGGAAACTGGTTGGGAACTCAGCAGTAGGAAAGAACAGGAAGATCTGTGGTAGCAGTAGGAAAGAACAGGAAGATCTGTGCTCTGCTAAGATGACGTTCCTCGAGGCTGCTGTGGAGCTTGGGGTGATGCAGGCATGGGCAGCTTGGCTGCTTCACAGAGAGGGCAGCACTGGAGAATATGGAGCAGCTTTTCCTCTCTGGGGTAGTTTTTTCCTCCACTCTGCATTAACTGAGCTTGCCTCCACCCAACAGATGGCAAAGCCGGAGTTTTAAGTTGTGCCTGTCTGGCCCAAGCTGTGGAAGAGGCACTCCCTGGTCAGAGGACTTTGGGCTGTGAGTCACAAATGTTACAGGCCCATAATGGCATCTGGGCTTCCAGTGAGAAGGAGAAAGACATGACAACCTCAACAATATTAGGAGCTGCATCCAGTAGTTGCTTCATCACTCACCTCTGATCAGCAGCATCTGTCCCTCACAGATTTCTCATGTGCACTTTCCTGGGGAGAGCACTGTAAGAGCAATGTTATTTTCTCTGTGGGATTGAGGCTGAGTGAAGCACTAGGGGGACAGGTCTTATTTCTCATGCTGCTTTGGCAAAATGTATGCTGTTAGGAGCTAAATTTCTTAGAATTAGAGGAGCAGGAGATGGGAGAGATCTGTGGTCACCTTGTTCTCCCATGTGCTGGGACAGATTTGCTCTCGGAAGCTGCGTGCTCCCGTTCAGTGTGAAGTGACTCAATGTGGGGAGTGCCTCGCTGTGAGACTTGGCCGATTTTGGCCATTGGGATTCCTTTTCAAGCTAATCCTATCACCAGGGATTTGCCTGCAGTTCACCTCACAAGCTGCTCAGCAGTTGCGTTTGTTTTCTTCTAGTGCCTTTTACCATCAGAACGTCCAAAAGCTCCTTAGCAGGCAGAGCGTTGGCAAGCAGTTGTGCCGTGATTGTTTGCGGCTCCACCACGGTGCTGAGCCGGCCTCGGACGCACAAGATCTGCAAGGAACATGCTGCTTCCTGCAGTGCTGGCTGGCTCACCGAGTTCCTAGGACAGTCCAACTCTCAGGATGATCATCCAGAGCTGCACAGCATCATTTTTGAGAAGAAATGAATGTTTTACAGTCAGGACTGGAATAGATCATATTTAATTTGGATGTAAGTTTCTCTTGTGATGTAGAAACTGTAACTGTGGCATTTTGCTGTGTTGCCTGAGTGGATCTTTTGCAGCTGCTGTTTCCTGAAAGCATCCGAGCACAACACGCACAGTGTGTGCCTACGTTTGAGACAAGGTACATTAAATATTTTTTTATGTACATGTCTGGCTGCAGTTGGTTTGTTCCTGTCCCCTTCATGCCTATGCTGGACCCTGCAGGAACATCATGACCCTCGTGGTGTCTGAAAGGGAGGATAATCAGGGACCAGAGCATGGGGCAACATGGGAAGGGGATTTCCCTTCCCATCACTTGTGGATGCTCCTCAGCAGTCGGCAGAACTGTACCCTCTGTGTTGGGTATTGCTGTTGAGAACTGCACCAAAAGGGATCAACCACGGGGGATTTGTGCAGCCCAGTCCCACTGTTGTGTCCTAGAGGGGCTTTTGGAGTTGTGGTGACCAGTCCTGAGCCTCACACCCTCGGTGGGTGTGTTCAGACTTTGTTTGTACCCAGCCAGGCCATGCAGTGCTACGGAAAATGTTCCCAAACCGTTCTGTGTTCCCTCAGCCATTCTCTGGTTTCAGCAGCCTGGCTGCTCTGCTGTGAAGGCTTCACACCCTGCGGGGTCTTCCCTTGTGAAATGGTTGAGATTTGAGAGGAAGAACGTGAAGTGTGTTATCCCATACTCGGCTCTTGTTGCAGTGCGTTGGTTTAGTGCATCTCCCCTTTCCTGACTTTTTTTTCTACTCATTTTTTTATACCACTCGGCTGCAGCCTGCCCTGGCCCGGAGGGAAGGGCGGAATTCACGCCATTACCACCCATAGAGCGCCGGGACAGCCCCGCGGGGGACCGGGACAGAGGGGTGAGCGCTGCCCGCGACCCGCCGGCGGGGGGGAGTCGGAAAAGCAGCGGCCGTGCCTTGGGAGTGTCTGGCGGGGCACCCGGGAGCAGCCGGCCGTGCCTGGGGGTGCCCAGGGGAACGGGGGGCGGCCGGCTGTGCCCGGGAGGGTGTCTGGAGGGGCAGCCGGCCGTGCCC
>VZRR01008457.1:85066-115985 GCA_013398015.1 Oreocharis arfaki | reverse complement strand
CCCCGCTCACCGGGGCAGCCAGGCTCGCAGCCTCCAGCCCAGCCCCGCCGCGCTGGGCGCCGCCATCTTCCCTGCGCGCGCCGCCGCGCGGGGCGGGGCCACCCCAGCTGGGGGCGGGCTCGGCGCTGACCCCGCCCCCTTCGCGCGTCTCTCGCGCGGGCGGGGCGGGGCCCCGTGTCGCTCCGGCAACATGGCGGAGGCTGAGGGGGAGAGCCTGGAGTCGTGGCTGAGTGAGTACCGCGGGCGCGGGGGCACCGCCCGGCCCCCTCCGGCACCCTCCGACCCCAGGCCCCGATGCCCCCCGGCCTCTCAGCCTCTTCCCATCGCCTCCTTGCAGGCTCCGCTCGCCTGACCCCGCCGCCCCCCTCAGCCGGGCGGGAGCCCCGGGGCCGTCCCGGGGAGGCCGGGGAGTGACAGCGCCTTGAGGATGGGTTGGCACAGTCCCCCGGGCGTGGGGGAGTTTCAGCACACGGGGCACGGGCTCTCAGCACCCCGGGGATGTGCCGTCCCGGGGGAAGAGCCGCGGCCGCCCCTCCCGGCGCTCACCTCGGTGTGGGGCGCGGCAGCGGGTGGGGGCCGGTACCGGCTCCCCGTGGGACATGAGGGCAACGGGCACGTCTGCAGCTCGCCTTGCTCAGCACCTGCGAGGCTGCTGCTTTTTCTTGTCCATAAAGGGTCATGGTTCGTGTCCGTCCCTCCCGTCTCTTCCCTTGCCTGGGTTGTGGCCAGCCGAGTGTACAGCCTGAGTGCTGTTCGTGAGGTTCAGAACTGTGGGATTTCCCAGATGAATTGTATTCGTGTGTTACACAACTGTGATTTTCAAGCAGACAAATCCTGCTTTATGTCTGGCTGCAGTTTCACGGTAGTTGTGGACATCCATTCTGTACAGGCTGGAATATATCAAAACGCTTTGTCAGATTAAGGTACCTTAGAGGGGACAAACCCCCGTTGTTTGTTGATGCCCAGCCCCTGCTGAGTGTCTCCTGTCTGTGTGTCTGTCCGTGCTGCTCATGGCGTTTGGGTTCTGGCCGTACAGAGCACAGGGATGTGATTCCTGAATTAATCAGTCATAACTGTAACTGGCTTTTGTATATTCCACACACAGGAGCTCCTGCTGCTGTCCCTGGGAGGCCATCCTGCACATCATAGCCTGTTGCCTAGATTTTCTTCTTTTTTTAATAGTTATTTGTTTGATTATGGCAGCAAGTGAAGTTCCAAGTAGTCAGGCGCTGGGCAAACAGCAGAAGATGGTAATTTCCCCAAATACCTCAGAGTGCAAAACCTGTTACCCTTGGAGCTGTCCTTCCATAGACAAGACTAGATAATTCTCCTTCTTTCTTGGTATTTTTATATAAAATTCAAACATGTACGTGCTGATATGATCTGTTATACGAGTTACTGGCTGAAAGATGTTTTCAGCTCTTCTCATTTTAGCTCAATCCCTTCTGTCCCCTTACTGGTTTTGCTCCTCCTCTGAACTCCCACAATTTGTCAATATCTTTTGTTGTAGCCAGTGAGATAGAAGGAGGAACACCCACATCCCTTCCTTGCAATCTTTCTCTGAGGAGAGCTGACTCACCCAGTTCAGTTTGTGTGAAAATATCTCTAGTAGGAAGGATATTTTGGGTTGTATAGCCTGGAATGCTTCCTGACTGCTTGTTTTGTGGGGATATTTTTTTAATTGAGGAAGTTAAGGGAGAGGTGATCTGTCCTTGGCCAAGGGGCTGAAGGGAAGAGTTGCGAAGGCCTTACTCACTGTGAGAAGAATTGCAGGGAGCCTGATTGCAGAGAGGCACACATTTTTTAAGGCTTGAGTGCTGCTCTCTGATTTAGGAGGATGCTTTTATGCCAGGTCACTGCTACAGTGATCGCTGCTGGCGTGACTGTATCGCCCCTCCCATCGCAGGGAGAGCGGAGCCTTCAGTGTCCGGGAATTACCGGCGGAGCCGTGAGGCCGGGCAGGCAGAGCTGGTGCAGCTCCCGGCTTTCACCTGCCTTCCCGAGGGGTTTTTTCTGTAATCATCACAAAGCTGTGGATAAGGCCAACCTTGAGGGTGTGTCATGCTGTGCCCTTCCTAAGGGAATGGCTCAGCAGCACAGACAACTTCCCAGCCGCGGGAAGATGGAGAATTTCTTACTGAAATATTTTTTTTTCCTGTGGTGGTGTGCAGCCTCCTGCTGCCCTGCCTCTGGCATCAGGTGGAGTCACAGACCCATGAAGTAACATCATCCTCGTGTCCTGCTGCTGCAGCAAGATCTGCGCCTCAGCCAGTGATGATCTGGCATCTACATGTCCTGCCTCATCCCAGGCAGCTGGGATGAGAGAAGGTGATCCTTCCTGTCCCCTCCTGACTGGCAGGCTCTGCTTCTGCGCTGAACTGAAACAGAAGAAGGTTAGGAGATGTCAGTTGTGCAAACACAGCTGGAGTCTTTGACTCCAATGCTGCTTTTTCTGCTGCATCCAGAAGGAAGCTTCTTGTATCCCACCCACAGGCGGGGATCCCATCCCAACCCATGTCAGGCTAAGGCAGTGTTCCACTGTGGAACAGATGCAAATGGATAAAATATTATAATTGTCCCAATTTCTTTTTTCCTTGGTTTTTCCAGCTCAGCATTCTTTTCTGCCCAGGGATGCAAAGAGTCTGACTGTTAGACTGGATATGCCTGGGCTGGGGATTCCCAATTCATAGGCTAATCCTGACCTGGGGAAACTCTTTGTAGGGGTGGCTTTTGTCTCATTTCAGTAGAGAAGTGAACCCAGGAAAACAGGAGCATTCATGACCAGCCAGTTAATGGTATCTGGTTCTCTTCATTCCAGCTGCTCTGAGGTTCTCTGCATTCCAGCATCATTTCTCTCTAGAGAAAACAAACACCTTTGTTTCCTATCTAATTATTAATCTGAATGTTGCCTCATTAGCATTTCAGTCTGGCAGAGCACCTGAGGGCTAAGTGGCTCTGATGCTCAGGGTGGGTGTGAAGCAGCTTTGTTTGTCCTGAGCACGTTAAAAAAAAAGACGAAAACTGAGGCAAAAGTGGTAGCAGGACTGGGGTACTGCCAAGACTTCAGGCCCCAGATTGCTAATTTAGATTCATGTGGTTGCCAGTGTGAAATGGGATTTTCAAGAGGGGACCAGGTGGACAAGTGTCTCTGGAAGCAAATAACTGGTACCAAATGGGCCTCGGTTGGCAGTTTCAACAGAAAAGCCAAGGACTTGATATTCCAGGGCACCAACTCTTCATCCTGGAGTGAATCCCTTCGCATAAGGGTTGAAGCATATTTATAAAGCAGCACAGATGAGCTCCTTGCCCACATTTTAAGAATTCTGCGTAAAAATAGAGGTAGACGTGACACAGCTTCCTGTAGGGCTGACCTGGAAAGGTGAAGTGAGGTGATTCCACTCCGCTGGAATGCCGAGTTCATGTGGCTGTGCTGAGACTGGGAACAGGTATCCGTACACCCCGTTGTGTTGTGTCATGCAAACACATCAATCTCCAGAGCCAGGGCAAGACTTGTGATCAAGCTCATTAACTTTTATGAACCAAGGCTTCACATGGAGGTTTTATGGATGTTGGAAATAGGGAGTTTCTTCATGTGGAACAGCACTTCCCTTTGGCAGTCACTCTCTCCTTCTGACGCTTCACTGTCTTAGTGTGAGAGCTTTTGCAGAAAAAAGCTTAGATGGGTCTGAGAGCATGAAATAATCTAGTGTCATTGGAAAAAATTTTTGAGATATTTGGAACAGTTTTAAAATTACCACTTGGAACATGGAAATGTTGGTTACATTTTCATGTGTGTACCACATCATTTTCCTAATTTCAGGATGTGCAGGCAACAGAGTCCACTTGGTTGTTTATCCTTATCTGTTTCTGCTCCTCTTGCATTTATTAAGTAAATTCCTTTAATTCCAGCCAGGAACTGTTTTTCTTCTGGGCCTGCTGAGCACAAGAGGTGCTTTGGAGCACCAAACCACCATGGTGCTGTTTTACTTGCATGAAGAGGCTTTAGATTGTTGTAAGTCCATAGTTTCATGATGCTTCCAGGGTGTTCAGCAGTTGGAAATGTGGTAATAATGTTTAGGTGCCACATGTTTGGAACAGTTTTTTGGCTCTGCAGAAGTTGTCTTTTAAACTGAGCCTCCCTTGAATCTCTTGAGTTTAAGACCAGCCTGGTAGCTCAGCGAGTTCTGCAGGATGTGATCCTGCAGTTATTCCTCCCTGGCTGCTGTCTTCTGCTTATCTAGGGTCCCATGAAGGTCAGCAGCAGGCACAGAAATTACACACTTGTGGAATATTTTACTATGCAATCCATGGAAAAATTTACTCGCTTTACAAGTATCATTCAGTGAGGAGGAAAACCGGAGCAAACCCTGCAGGATGGGCACAGTAGGAGGGCTGAAGTGCACTGGGAAAGGGAGGGTTTGGAGTAGATGCCTGACAGCTGGTTTTAGCTGTCTCTGGAAAGGTAAAAGGATATGTTTTAATGATGATAAAAAATGACACTTGGTAATGCAACATGTGTTTGTTTTGTTATGCTTCCCTCTGAGATGAAAGTACAGGGATATGTGCGGGGGTTTTTCCTACCCTTCATCCTCTGCTCTATACTATCTGACTAAGCAATATTTTATTTCCTAAACCTCTTTGCATTAAATTAAAATTTTGAGGAAGGTTTCTTAAATGCCAGCTCTTAGATATATAGAGATGGGTACAGTGCATTGTTTCTTCCCTTAGAAGGAAGAAAAAACATAATGTTTGGTCATCCTGGTTGGAAAACAAGGTTAAAGCAGGAATTTGATCTCCTGTAAATTCATTGCTGCATCAGGGTTAAGTAAAATATATGGAGAAGATGCATTCATAACCAAAGAGATGCTGATAACCTCACTACTCTGCAATCAGTACAGTCAGTGAGGTCCTGCTGCTTAAGGGAGGATCCTTCAGGAGCCTGAAATAGCCCCATCAGTAAAGCATCGATCTCTTGGCTTCAGCATGTAGGATTTGAGTTCCTGATCAGGTGCAGGCTGCAGTGTTTATTACTTGCAAGAAGAACTCGATGTATTATAATAAATTTCAGTTCATAAATCCCAGGAGAAGTGCTAAGGCATCAATCAAATCAGCTGGCACTTCAAAAGCAAGTGCTAATGCTAAATGACTGATATTAAACATCTGATGTTCCAGCTCCTGCTATTGCAAAAATCCCAGGGAATACAAAAATAATTTCGTATGTAGAAAGTGTGAGGGTTTAACCTTTAAAGAGTTTAATGTTACAGCTAAATAGGAGGAGACAGCATTTCAGGCAGAGGAAACTGTGAGCTGAAATATTTTGTCCTGTGCTCTCATTTAGGATATGAGAATAGCCTGTTTCTAAGTACTTGAGATTTGGTACCTGTTTTCTTTTGAAAGCGTTGGTTCTTACTGGATGTTTGGATGTCTCAACTTGGACAAACCCTTTTCCCTGAACAGACATTCCATGTGTGAACTTCTTTCTCCTTTTTTAGAGCTGGCAAGGGATGTCAGATGCTTTTCTCTAGGAAATGTGTGACCTTTTATACTGTTTCTTCTCTCGATTGGTAATATGTTCTCTTTCCCTTGCCAAAGATAAAGCCACCAACCCATCTAACAGGCAAGAAGACTGGGAATACATAATCGGATTCTGTGACCAGATCAACAAGGAACTTGAAGGGTGGGTGTCCCAGACTGCTCTAGACTTAATAAATTAACATTCACAGTTTAAAGTGTAAAATTCCATCATCAAACATTTACATTTTCTTTTATATATACCAATATCACATGGAAGAGCTGGCTACAACAGAGAGAAGATGCTGCCTCTCCTGTGAAAGGCAGCGTGGCTAATCCAGGCTGAGCACTGGGAAACTGGGAATTCTGAATCTGCTTCTAATTTCAGCTTCTGCAGCTCCAGGGTTCTCATCTGGCCAAAATTATTCCATTTGCCAGTCTGAAAAATGGGGTTATCACTGATAGTGCTGGTGGGGCTTCACATCTTTAAAGTCTTTACTAGGCTTAATTGAGGAAAACTCCTGGCTCACAGCATTCCCGAGAGCTAAGGAAGAAGTGTTTTCTTCTGAAAAAAGGAAACAAATGCAAGAATAATGATTTCCTGGGCTGGGGCCTGTACTGGCAGTTGTTTGGTCCCTCCCAAGGAGGAATCTGGAATTGCTGGCTCAGGCTACCAGCCCTCTCTTCCTTTCACATTTGCAAACAGCCAGGCTTACAAAGTTACCAAGAACATTTCTTGTTAGCCTTTGTGATGGAAAGATAAAAGTATTTAATGGTATTTCCCTTTGATTATGTGGAAGACATTTTGTTTAAACAGCAGAATTTGTGAAAGTGTGAAAATTCTTCATGGTGTTTACCTGTTCTGTTTGTAACAAGGCTCTGCTCCGTTCCAGGCCACAGATAGCTGTAAGACTCCTGGCTCATAAAATCCAGTCACCGCAGGAATGGGAGGCAGTCCAAGCCTTGACAGTAGGTAGTCCTTACCCCTCCTCTTAAATCCAGGCACGTATCCTATTGCATCACCTGTGTGGAGTAGAGGGGGCACAGGGAGTGTCCATGGAGTCAGCTGGGGGCTGCGTTCCCTGATCCCTGGGAAGGGAGTGGGAGGTGGGAGGGAGCACAGTTCCATCCCTAAAGTGTCCAGAAACAGCGCTGGGGTAGTTTGAGCTGCTTTCCTTTGTTATCTCCATGTGTTCGTTGTTAAGGCCAAATGTTGAGATAACAGAGACCCAGATACACCTGGCTGAGGGTGGGACACCAGCCTGTCTTGATGTGTCATCCCTAAAGATGGGAGATTGATGTCTGCGTGGAGCAGGAATACTTGTCTCACTGACAGGGGCCCCTCACCTCCTCTCTAAGCAGAACACATGCTGTTGTTGTAGGTTTTGGTGTTCCTTTCAGCCCCTGTTTCTGTTCCTTGAATGCAGGTGCTGGAAGCTTGTATGAAGAATTGTGGGAGAAGATTTCATAATGAAGTTGGGAAGTTTCGCTTTTTAAACGAGTTAATAAAAGTTGTGTCTCCAAAGGTTAGTCCCTGAGCCTTATGGCTGTAGCTACTTTTTGTTTGACCTCTGTAAGCTACAGAGGCAGCATCCAAAATACTTGCAGTGTTGTCTGGCTCATTGCACTTATTAGTCTATATTCAAGAGCATTTGCTAGCTAAGCTCTTGTTGTTTGGGGGTCTTTTATGCCTTTACTAAATTACTCAGGAAGTTGTACTTATGTGCCATCACTATGCAGTCTCTGGGCTGTTCTAATCCTTCAGGTAACTCAAGGGCTTCTAAAATTTGGGCTGTGTTGTTTTAAAAAACAGAACTCCAGTGATGGTGCAAGAGAAATGAGATGCAGAGGTTAAAACAAGAGGTTTGACAACACACCATGGAGTTCTAGTCCTCATTCTGCTGCCTTGCTGTGTAAAGAGTGCCTGGCTAAGTCCCTCAATATTCATAAAGAGTTTAATGTGCTGAAAATCTTCCCTATGGCGTGATTGATGCAGCAATGTATTCCCAGATTCTCTCCCATAAGACAGGGGAGGGGGTGGTTCTCTGTATTGCTGTAATTTTTAAATAGCAAAATCCTGGAGCCAGCAGAATAGCTGCTTTTTCTTTTGCTGAAGATAATCACAAAGCTTCTCTTCACTGTTATTTCAAATCTATTAGAGGAGTAATTTTTCCTCCTAATGAGATGTACCTCAGATCATCTTGGAACTTGTATCATACACCTTTTAATGTATATCACTGAGCTTCCATAGAGCTTTATTTTTAAAAAGAAATTAAGAACATGAAGAATTTGGATCCTTTTTTCCGCCTGTAGTACCTGGGAGACCGAGTCTCAGAGAAGGTGAAGTCCAAAGTCATTGAATTGCTGTATAGCTGGACAGTGGCATTGCCAGAGGAATCCAAAATCAAGGATGCCTACTACATGCTGAAGAGACAAGGTAGGGAGTCAACTGCTCACTCATGCTTTCTCTCCAGTCTTGACTTTGAGCAAGAGTATCACAAAATATACAGCTTCTCATTAAATGGGGTCAAGGCAGACTCTGAGGGGAAATAGAACAAGGGAGAAATTCTCTGGAAAGCTTTTCATTATGTGTAAATGCCTTGGGCAGGGTTGGGTTGGCTGTGTTAACTAAATTAGTGAAATACCTTGCAAATACTTTTGTTTTGGTTTGAAGGGCCTTTTTTAAGTTGGGTTTTTTTTTTTGGTGGAAGTAGTTATTAAATGATTTGAACAAGTCTAATTTAAAGTGAAATAAGAGCTTCCAAGCAGCCTTTTGTGTTCTTTTAACTAAATGGCTTTGCAGCGGTACCTTTAGTTCAGCTGACACACATTTCTTGTGCAGGCACAGTGAAAAAAACTCAGTAATTTCACAAGAAGAATCGATTCCATGAAAGCTTGGAAACCATCCTGTCCTATTGGGACACACAGATTGCAAGTCATAACTGTCCCTTGTAGCACTGTGGATGGATAAACTAAAGGCTGAATGGGGCTTAAAATGGTTCCTCCCCTTCAGAGGGAGGGTATTAGCTCGTGTTGTGGGGTTGGGAGAACATCCAGGTAAAAGTCAGCTCAGGGATTTGGATGTATTTTTCACTGAAACAGCGTGGCAGTGTTGGGAGCAGGTGTGTGTTGGCTTTGACAGCAGCCTGGGAGTACCTGTGTGCCCTGCGTGGTGTGAGTGTGTGTGCTGACCACAGGGGTTCCCGTTCTGCTTTCAGGGATCGTCATGTTTGATCCCGTGATTCCTGCAGACAGAACGCTGATTCCTTCTCCACCCCCTCGTCCCAAGAACCCGGTGTTTGATGATGAGGAGAAATCCAAGGTACACTGAAGACTTGTGTCAAAATCATTAATGGAAAGTGATTACTCAGTGCACATTTATAATAAGGAAGCAAAGTATAATAATGTAGCTTTTATTTTGGGGGGTATGGTCTGTACTTTTGCAAGACTCACTGCTTTGTCCACCTGCTTAACCCAAAGTTTCAGTTAAGACCGTGTCTGTTTTACCATTATGAGGTTATTCCTGTTAAAATGCCATCCTGCTGAAGTACTGGAAAGCAGAGAATGTTTCACACACAGGAGGAAAAATAATGTATGGGAGGAATAACCATCTGGTGTCAGAAGTCTCTGAGATTTCATAGAATAAGTCCTGTGTAAAAGCGAGAATGCAGCAACTCAGATAGATAATAAACTCTAAGTGACTCTTGCTGAAGTCTCTGTAACTATGGAAGCTGTGTAAGCTTTGTAATACTGGGCTGTATCCCTTTTCCTCTGAATTGTTCACACAGATTCCTTTCCCTTTACCCAAGGGTCTTTATCTGTTTCCTGACTATCATCTTCTTGTCTTTCAGCTTCTAGCCAAGCTGCTGAAAAGCAAAAACCCAGATGATTTACAAGAGGCCAACAAACTTATAAAATCCATGGTAAAAGAGGTAAGAAATTCCTGTAGGATTGGTTCAGGTCAGCAGTCTGCTTTCCAGGTTTTAAGCTATTTGACTTCAAATGATGGAGAGCTTAGGATTTGGTCTCTAGCTTGTACCTGAGAGATGTTTGTGTAACAGAAATGTCTACAGTTGGTATCTCTGGTGGAGGATGGGGCAGGAATTGAATGTCCCTTGTTGTAATTACCAGATTCCTATCACTCAAGGTGGGATTTCATATCAAAGTTTGGTGGGAGCATCGTGGTACCACCCCTGGATGCTGAGGACTGAGTCACTGGGCTGGGTCTTCTCACAAACAAGTTCATGGAAACACCTTCCTGTTTGTAGAGCTGTGCTGCATCCACCCATGACAGTCATTCCAAACTCTGGAGTCCAGGAAATTACTCACTAGGATTCTGGCAAATAAAAGGGTACCTTCTGGACTGTAGTGGTTGTATAGGTTACTAAAATATTTCCATTCAAGCTCCTCTTGTCCCCAGGGCACACTCCTGTGTCTTCAGTTGGAATCTCCAATCAGAGATGGGTGGACATTTTCCACCAGAGTGTGCATGTTGCTCCTAGTAAATGTTTTGCTTCAAACACATCTCTTTTGTTAAATGGCATCAAGTGAACAAAAAAAAAATCTTCTGAAAAGGTCAGAAAGGAACTTCTGGGAACTTTTTTAGTGTTGTAATTATACTTTGAAGTCTATTTAATGAGACTTTTTCAAAATACAGGGTTGCCTGTAACTTCAGAATGGTGGTGAAAAGACAATAAACTAAGCAAAGCTTCACATGAACAAAGAAGGGTTTTGTTTGCTTTTTTTCTAGCTTAACCTTAAATAGCCATTACTTGACATGTTTACAGATAATATCTGTGGTTGTGTTACTGTGAACTTCTAGAGATAAACTCACGCTTTCTGTCTGTGCTTTCCACCCTGAAGGATGAGGCTCGGATCCAGAAGGTGACAAAGCGCATGCACACGCTGGAGGAGGTGAACAACAACGTGAAGCTGCTGAATGAAATGCTGGTTCATTACAGCAAAGAGGACTCATCAGAGGCCGACAGGGAGCTCATGAAGGTGGGTCTGAGCTGCTCCTTCTTCCCAGCAATCCTGGAGTCAGTCCTTTCTTACAGGCTTGAGTTTTGCAGAGAACTACAAACACTGCAGTAAAACAGGAGCAGTTGCTGCAAACAGCAGGCAAGAAAATATCCATGGTTTCAGTGCCTTTCACCAAAAGACTGGGTGGGGAGTAGCTCAGTTTCGCATATGCTTGAAGTGAGGTGCAACTGTTCTCCAAAGGTGCAGCGTGGCAGAACCAAGAAGCTGCAGTTTGTAATTCTGGATCCTATAGGGACACACAGATTGCCAGTCATAACTGTCCCTTGCAGCACTGTGGATGAATAAACTAAAGGCTGAATAGGGCAGAAAAGAGTCCCTTCCCTTCAGAGGAAGAGTTTTAGCTTGTGTTACCGGGTTAGGAGAACATCAGGAGCGTAAAAATCAAAACAGCCACCAGGGATGACTTGATAGGCCCAGAGCCTTTAAGAGTTGCACATTACCTAATTAAAAAAATGAAACCCACTTATTTTTAACAACAAGGTCCTTAAACAGTGGTAAGAAGCTTAAGAAACTGGTTTGTTTCTGTGAACCATTTTGTTATTGCCACCTTTGTGCTGTGTGGCTGCAGACTCAATAGTGGTTGCAGCACAAGTGAAGCCTAATTGCTGATACATGATTCTGCTCTTCCTCAGGCTTTTAGGGACTACTATACAAGGAAGGAACATCTCTTTTGGACTACTTGGCCATAAGTGCTGATGTGAGGGAGGACTGAGAGATGTGTTGGGAATGCAGGTTGTGTTTAGGCCGCAGGTTCATGTAGTGCTGCTCAGCATTGTGAGCTGGGCAGGGAGGGCCATCCTGGCTGTGCAGCCACACTGGCATGGTCAGCACAGTGAGACTGGTCTGTTCTGGGGGTCGTTCTGTGCTGACTGGTGCTGCTGGCAGTGGCTCCTGGCTGGTGAAACCTTTTGTCTTAACCTGTCTTCCAGGAGCTCTACGAAAGGTGTGAAACCAAACGACGGACATTGTTCAAGCTGGCCAGTGAGACAGAGGATAATGACAGCAGTTTGGGTAAACTAAACTACACTTGTCCTTTTTTAATTGCTTTTGTGCTCCTTGCTCGTGCAAGGGTTCAGCTGTAGAGTCACTTCCTCACTGTGGGTTCCTGTTGCTTTGGTAGAGGACAATCCTTCCCTCTTTGTGCTTATCATTTCAGTTCAGGCAAGGACTGGATAATAAAGCTGGTGGTTCAGGAGGATGGGAGCAATAGCTGGGGACAGCTGCTGCTTTGGGAGGGGAAGGGGGTTGCTGTGGGGAGCAACCTTGGGCTCGTTTTTTCCTTGTTACTGCAATGTGCGTGGAGATAAAAAAGGTCAGGGTATTGCTTAGAGAAGTGTGGCACAGGCAGAGTGATGGAGCTCATAGCCAAATATTCATGGTTTTTCTTGCTGATTATTTAGCTGACAACTGAGCACTCTCAGCATTAGTGGGAACAAAGTGACTGAAGCCTTGGAGGTCATTTTTGTCTCTCTTGTAGGAGATATTCTGCAGGCCAGTGACAATTTATCCCGTGTGATAAATTCCTATAAAAAAATAATAGAGGGGCAAGTGATCAATGGTGAAGTGGATCTCCCTGGGATGTCTGTAGTGGAAGGTGAGTTCCTGGGAAGCAAGTTGTTTAATTTTTGAATCCTGAAGTTCTAAGTTCTTTCGAACAATGTTTCCTGATTTGTTAAAGTAGCTTTTGATGGTTCTTGTGGCCAACAGTTTGTGAATCAGAGGGGGACAACAAGGCTCCTGAGCAGTGGATAAACAATTCTGGACAGGAGCAGCAGTGCTGCAGCTTTGCATTCTCCGTTGCTCAGTCAGTATTATTGAAACCTTTGATGACATCAGTAGCAAACCTGCATCTGAGCAGTTTGTGTGGCTGGAAGTTCTCATACATTTTCCTCCCCACATTTGTCTTGTTTCTTAATGGTGAAGTGTAAGAAGAAGATAATTTTATTAAAAACACAAGAGCTGCAGAGTAGGAGCTGGACCAGAGGTCCTTTTTCTGGTTTTGCCAGTAGTTCCATTTGTGAATTCCAGCCAGTTGCCCACTTCACGCTTCAGCTTCACTATTTAAAGCTCTGGACATGAGTGTGACACAATTACCATTTGGGACTCAAACATTTGTGATGCTGCCTGGCAGCATCTTACTGGGGCAAGACTGTTCTAAATATGAAGACTGAGACGGTATGAATTTCCCTCAGCTCTCCACCTCTCTGGTAGCCTTTGTTTATTATAATGCTGTAGGATCTCCCAAAGCCTCATCTGGGTTCAAAAAATTTTGAAGAGATCATGAATTGTGAAGCACTGGGGAAGGAGCAGTGGTTGCAGCAGGTTTTCATGTGGAATTTCTTAAAGTATCTGTTTTGATTTACGTAGTTTGGACAGCAGATACCTTTGCTCTGTTACAAAGAGCCATAAGCCATGATCAGATGAGGATCTAAGCCATCTCTCTGCTAATTTCTTCTGCACACTGGGTTTGCTCGGAGCCTTTTGCCTTCTTTCCTAGTAATGCTCTTCTCCTGTCCGCTGCAGGGAGTAACTCCACCAATAATCTCAACACCCTCATTGACCTTGCTGGACTGGACGTCACCAGCACCCCGCCACCCCCAATGGCACCCAGCAGCCTGACACCAGCCCCCAGCACAGCCCCTGGCCCAGCCGAAATCCCCATCCTCCCTCCTCCTCCCCAGACGTTCGCGCCGCTGCGCAGCAGCTCCTCCGGCCAGGTGGAAACAGCACCCGCTCAGCAGGGCAGCACAACCAACTCCCTGTCCTTGCTGGATGAGGAGCTCCTGTGCTTGGGTAAGACACTGAGGGGCCTGCAACAGGGCTGCTCAATCCATCCTAACAAAGGCTGCTTTTGTGTTCTCCATGTTCCTGGATTCCAGGGAACACTCCCTTGCATCATTCTGAATATTAGACCTGGTCAGTGAGTCAGTATTAAAATCTCTTCCCAGAGCTGGCTGCAAGACAGTAACTGTTTAGTGCAATTGCTGTCTGATCTCTGGGGCTGCTGGGACATGCTGGGTGTACAGGCTGCAGTTTGAGACAGATTAAGCCCTGATTTTGGGGGTGTGCTGAAGAGAAGGTGCCTCAGAGGGGCTGTGCATAGGAGCCTACAGGATGGCTGCTTTTGGAGCCCAGATGTGAACAGCAGAAGGCAGTGCTAATCAGGATGAGTTAGAAGAGCTGTGTGCAGGGCGTGACTGTTCCCTGCTGGTGCTGTCAGTCTCTTTTCTTCATCATAGACTTGCAACCCATCTCAGTGTTTCATAAGGTTCTTGGGCTCTGGCAGAGCTGAATCAAGTTTTGATGGTACTGAAACAGCAGCCGAAGAATGACACTGAATTAATTTTCTCCTCCTGTTGTTTCTCCCTGCAGGCCTGAATGACCCAGCCCCTGCAGCAGGGAAGGAGACCTCAGAAAACAACCAGTGGAGCATGTTTGAGGTACAAAGGAGGGGTCGCGGGGAAGGGGAGGGAGAGAGGGATTGTCATTGTGGGAGGTGTCAGGACACACTGTCACCTTGGAGAAGCATGTGATCACACACACAGGCAGAGGGGCAGTCTGGCTTAGCCCTAAAATCTGGGATAGCTGCGTTTAAATGGAGTAGGTATCCCTGAACCTGACTTTCTCAGTGTCCCATCTGTCCCCGTGATGTTAGTCCTTCCTTTGCTTGAATTACAGATCAGAAGTAGCCCTGACTTAGGCCACAGACCTTGCTGCTTGTCACCCAGCACCTGTTTTTGTGGTAAACCTCTGTCCTTCTGTAACAGAGCAGTGCCATCTCTGCATCAGGGGCAGCAGTGAGTTAGAGCATCTCTGTCCTCTCTTTCAGAATGAGCAGTTGGACCTGGATTTCTTTAATCCGAAGATGGTGACTGTTGCTTGCAACCCTGCAGGGAACCCTCTCCTCCATCACGCATCACAGACCACGTGTGGGACATCAGCCACGCTGCCTTCTGCTTTCCCAGCCTCCCAGACTGCTCCCAGCATCCCAGCACCAAACTCAGCACCATTTGTATTTCCTGCTGTACCAGCTGCCCCTGTGGGGCCTCCTAAGACTATTCCAGCTGCTCCTGGGTACTTCAGCTCGTCTGTGGGGAGCAACATGTCACATAAGATGGATGCATTGGGACAGCTCCTTGAAGAAGCCAAAGGGTAACCAGAAGTCCTGACTTTGCTTTGGCTCTGCAGTTAGAAAGCCAGGCTTGCTGCAGTGCCAGTTCTGAGGGTGACTTTCAACTCTCTGGTTGGGTAGAAATACGGAACTGGGATTTTTCTTCTCAGAGGTTTCAGTTTACAAACTAATACAAGTTTCCCACCTCTGGGAGGGAAAGGCAGGCAGGGCACACAGCTGTACTGTTGCCTGATCCAAAGGTGTGATGTAAAGGGGAACGAGCTGTTAAGGTACAGAGGCCTCATTTCCTTCTTGACTCAGAGAAGTGACCCAACCCTACCACCACCCCTGTCCTTGTAGTTCTCCTCATGTGGGACTGCGCAGAGTCACAGGTTCCAGCCTAGCTTCAGGCTGTTGCTTTGTCCTTGTGATGTGCTGTTACCTCTGGGTGTTGGTGCAATTCCTGCTTCACTTCCAGCTCCATTCCCTATGGCTTTTCTGTCTCTCTTGCAGGAGTGCCACCCAAGGCATGGCGACACCTGCAGTGTTCCCTGGGGTTACTTTGCCAGCCACTGTCAACCCTGCCCCATTAGCAGCACCTGCAGGGCTGCCAGCTGCTGCCTCTGGAGCCCCTCCAGCTCCCTTCCCAAGCAGCTGCACTGCTGGATCAGGAAGTCCTCTCTTCCAGCCAGCATCATTCCAGCAGCAAGGCAGTCCCATGAAAGCACCTGAAATTTCTTTGGCCAATGTCCATGTTCCCTTGGAATCCATTAAACCCAGTAAGTATTTCAGGTTTTTCACCTTGCTCTGAACATTTCTTAAAGGCAAAGCTTCTTGGCAAAACTCATGAAGTAGGGAGAAGGGATGAGCACTCCAGCCGAACATCCCGATCGCCTGATGCTGCCTCAGACCAGCTGCTGCAGCACGAACCTGGATCCTCTCCCTTCTCTCTCTGTGGCAGGCAGTGCCCTGCCAGTGACAGCCTACGACAAGAACGGGTTCCGGATCCTGCTGCACTTTGCCAGGGAGTGCCCGCCGGGGCGCTCGGACGTGCTGGTCGTGGTGGTGTCCATGCTGAACACGGCGCCGCTGCCCGTGAGGAACATCGTGCTGCAGGCGGCCGTGCCCAAGGTAGGGACATGCGGGACAGAGACTGCATCCAGGGAGGCCTGGCCATGGACTCAGGGGCTGGGGACAGCCTGGCCTGACCTTTCCATAGGCTCTGCTGTGCCCCTTTCCAAAGCACAAAGGTTCTTGTCAGAGGCAGAAAACACTGATCAGGATAAGTCAAGAACTGCCTATTCCTGTTGTGTCTTGCAAGCCGGGCTGGCTCTTGTTCCCTCGTCCTCACTTGTGGGTTGATTCTCTTCCGTTTGGATGTGTGCTTTTGTCCCCCTAGCCTGTGCATGCATCCTTCATTGTCCCCAAGGCAGGAGATCATCCCTGAGGTTCTGCTTTCTATTTCACTTGCAGTCCATGAAAGTGAAGCTACAGCCACCCTCTGGCACTGAGCTGTCTCCGTTCAATCCCATCCAGCCGCCAGCTGCCATCACCCAGGTCATGCTTCTGGCAAATCCTGCGAAGGTGAGAGGGACAGTGGGATTTATCCTGCCTTCTTCAAACGTATTTGATACCAGCTGAACTCTGTAGAGGGGTGGGACCAAACATTTGAACAGCTACAGCTGTTTGTTCCTAAAAGTTTGGACTTGATGATCTTAGAGGTCTTTTCCAGCCTTAATTGTCTGTCATTCTAATGTGCCCTCCAGAAGTGGTTACTCTGGAATGTTGGTGTTTTGGTTCAGGGCTAGGGGAGGCTCTTCCCAAAAGTCTTTGGCAGGGAGAGGTGTGAGAAGGGGCAGTACACCTCTCCCAGCAAAAGGGCAAGGATCTTAGCAGGCTCAGCTTTGAAGGGTAGCAAAGCTGCATCAGGAGTTTGACTTCCTTGTACACTGAACGTGCCTGGCTTTGCTGATAATTAGATCAATGCTAAATTAACTGGTGCTGTAGCAGTACTTTTGATGACCCAACAGACATATGTCAGATCATGTCTGTTCCATCATTCTCTGAGGAAGTACCTGTGACCAGGGACGCAACAGGGTTAACACTTTCCTTTCTGCTGATGATGCTGGGAGCAGCTGAGAAGCTGCTTTTCCTTGCTGTAGTCACTCATTCAATCAGCCAGCTCTGAAAGCCCAAAGCTGAAGGACTTTCTAATTGTTTGACAGATTAGATGTTTCTACTTGAGAATTACAACAGAAGCGTCCTTCAAGTATCAGCTGAAAGGTCTGTGGTAGAAGGGTGAATGTCAGAGGGGTTTAGTGGATGTTTAAAAACTTTGAGGTACATGGAGGTGCCCTCATTGAAGGCTGCTTCCATCTCGTGCTTACTGTATTGTGAGGCATTTTTCAGAGCAGGAACTGTTTTATCTTCCTCTACATGATGAGGAATTTAATTTTGAAAATTTTGAACTTTTCCAGCAGCAGTCTTTAGGCTCTCTGGAGAGCAGCTGAGCAGCTGGCCACATCTGTGCAGTCTATGCTCACAGGTCACTTACGCGTTTCTCCTTCTGCTCCATGCTAAGCAGTAAAGGTTTTTTGGCATAAAAAGTGTAAGGTGAATAACTCAAGTTTGTAAATAGCTGAACTCAATGAACTTAACCTGAGCCCTTCTGCCCCTTGCTCTGTACAACAGGAGTCTTGTGCTCTCTGTAGAGCTGTAACAGTGAAGTGTTCTGTTCGGGGCTGTTGAGCTGGGGCTGTTCTCACGTTGCTTTTGGGTTTTGTCTTTCCTGCAGGAGAAGGTGAGGCTGAGGTACAGACTGACCTTCACCCTGGGAGATCAGCCCAGCACAGAAGTGGGCGAAGTGGATCAGTTTCCCCCAGTAGAGCAGTGGGGGAATCTATGACCGTAGGACACTGCCAGAGACTCTGACAGGACCAGGGCAGGATCCCACAGGACTGGAACGGATGTGCCGTGGGGAGGGACACACATGCTATCCACTGATGATGTTCAGCTTTGTTTACATGTCCTGACCACTCTGCTTGTAGCTTTAGTCCAGAATGTTGTGCCCCACATTGAAGGGGCCCTGGAACACTTATGCCAAGCATGAACTGAGTGGCAGCCAGTGACAGGCAGTGCTGGCTGCTCTTACCTTGACCTCTGGGTGAATCTGGTTCTATCTTCCACTCTATTAAACTTGAAGTTATTGTATTTTGAGGGGAGACCTGTCAGCAGAAGGGGATTTAGTTGGCTTTTCCTGCACTGCTGTCCAGAAATCCCGACAGGCTGTGGGGTGATGATGCCGCAAGCTCAGCGCAGAGCCCTGACAGAGCCCTCCCTGGGACTGTGACCTCCTTGTGCCACATGGGCCCGTGAGCATGCTGAGCAATAATGCTGCTCTGTGAGGGAATGCTTCCTTTTTTACACTGAAATAGCACTTAGCTCCCTTCCCCCTTTCCTGCTTAATTCCCAAGGGCCCGTGTAAGCAGTCCCTCGCTCCCTGTGTGCCACACTGCTGTATCTTTACTTGTTATATTTATTTTACACTGCTGGCTGCTGCCTTGGGGCATTCATTTGGGGCAGCTGGGGCTGAGTTTTGTCTGCAAATGGTTACACTGGTTGTTTTTTTGCCTTCATTGCATTCCATAGTGTGGGGAAAAGAGGAAATGCGTAGTGAGGAGGAAAGAGGGATGGAAGGTATTGGTCAGTATTGGAGGAGGACAGCACCTGGAGCACAGAGCTGTCTTTTTACAATCACTAGTCAGGGGCAGTGGCTGCATCCAGGGATAAGGAGAGATGCCTCTCATGTCCCCTCATGCAGGCAGTATTATTAGTATAGTCAAATACTGTGTTTTACTGAGCTGAGTACAATGACCTACAAGATGTAGATAATAGAGCTGTAGGGTATTAAAACAGAACAAACAGGCAGAGGAAGGAAGAGGCTCCCCCAGGCTGTGACGGGGCATGTGCTGGGTTAATGCCCCATTTTCTTTGTTCCCTGTATTAAGTGGCAAAGTGCAATTGTGCCCACAAAGTGGAAAGCAGTTTTGCTGGACATCAGTGTTCTGTGCTAACTGAAGAAGAAGAGCTGATCCCTTAGCTACAATCTCCTAGAAGTAAGGTTCAAATCAGCAAAACTTGGTTCCAGCAGCCCCTTCCTTCTTCTCAGTTTCCAGTCTCAAGCAGTGCCTCAGTGAGCTCTGAGACAGACAGTTGTAAATTAATGGGGGTTTTTAACACCCGTTGACACAAGCACAGAGAGGTGCTTGGACAGTCCTTGGACACTCAGCTCTGCATTTCCAGCAGAGCTGTCAAGCAACAGTTCTTCTCAAATGTGGAGTGGGAGCAGCACAAGAGAAAAGCAGCACACAGGAAGAAGCTCCTGCCCCTTCTAGGAAAACTCCACAGGAGAACATGATGCTGAAATGAATGGAGGCTGTAAAACTATTGCTGCAAACACAGCTTGGAGTTATTTGTAGTTGAATTTTCTTTGCTGTGCTGCAGAGTAAAAATCCCTAGAGATGAAAAACACAGGGGATTCACAAGCCTGAGGCCCTCATCAGAGGCACCAGGCAGCTGCAGGAGCCCCTGAAGGTGGAATCCAAGCTTGTCCTGGTCTGCAGCCTGCGGAGACCTCAGCCTTGTGAGCTCCCTGATGTAGAAGGCGGGTGAGAGGGATGGGTTGTTTGCATCCTAAAGAAAGCTGTTTTAAGTTGATGGACTGGGAGAGAAGGGACAAGGAGGGAATTTTTTCTGCCTCAGACATGTTCTTGCCAGCACTTTAGACACAGTAGGCATGGGGGTAGCACCTTGGTGGTGTGTCCTGAGGAACAGGGTCACTGCTTCCCCTGCCTGCACGTGGATCTCACTGTGACTTGGAGAAAGGCAGGAGAGCACAGGTGCTTTCTGTGAACAGCAGCAGAAACATGGCCACGCACCCCAGTCCTGCTGCTTTGGAAATTAAACTATGAATGTTCCTTGTCTGTAGGGTGAGGTTCCTGCTTCATCCCCAGCAGTCCTACCTGTACATACATCTCCAGTGCATTTGTGCTGCTGCATGTTGAATAAATCATTTTCCCTACCTGGCTCTGTGCTGGCGCTTTCTCGTGACAGCTTCTGCAGTGCCGTGCTGCTTCTGGAAAGCCTCAAACTCAAACTATCGACTCAAGAACTTACTAAGCAAAAATGGAGAAGCTGCTGTTTCTAACGCTGCTGGTTTAAGAGGTGGCCTTCAGTTCTGGCTGTTAGAGGCAAAGAAAACATAAAACCCAAGGAAAAGCTGTAGTGAGGCTCACTTCACCAGGGGAGGGCTGCCAGGCCAAGCTGGAAGAAGCAGCCATAACATTTTGATGCAGCACCATCATAAAAGTTTTTAAAAAGTCTATGTAAAGTTGTTTATGGAAGACAAGAACAAATGACCAAGCCATCTGCAAAACAAAACCTTTATTAGAAAAAGTCAATTTATATACAGCGAGCCCCAGAGGAACAGGAACACCCTGCAGTCTTCAAGACCCTTCCACAGTGCCTTCTTTGACAATGACTCGTGCGAGGTTCCGTGCGAGAGCAAGTCTCAGCATTTCCACTTTGGTTGTCTCATCATCATCATCCTGGAAGGGAGCACAGCGTGGGTTAGGGGACTGCACACAATGATGAGCTGGTGCCAGGGTCTGTCTCTGGGTTTGGAAAGTAAAGATGCAGGTCAGTAAGAGGTAATGACCTGTTACAGGGACCTCCTGAGAAGAGAAAAAACTACATTTCCTACTTAAAAGCTCAATCCAAGACAGCACTGCCAAGCCTTTTCATTCCCTGGATGCTGCAGGGCTTTGCATGTGCAGCAAACGGTTCTCTGTTCTGTGCCTGGAATGCTCAGAGCCAAGGCTGCTGGATGGCAACATCTAAGCTCTTCATTGCCCATGTAATGTGAAATCATTTATCTTGGAAAAGTATCCCAGTCCAGTGCAAACCATCAGAACGTGAGCAGTGGGAGCACTCCTGCACTGCATTTGTGAATACTTCAGTCTCTTGCTGATGCTTCGTTTGGCAGCCCTGAACCCCCTGTGCCAGTCTTTGGGACTAGGGCTGTCCTCTCTTATGCCCTCACTAGGAATATAAATGCAGAGCTTCCCTCCCTGACCCTTCCCATGGTCCCCCTCAATTCATTATCCAGTTGTCCTCAGAACTGGGGCTACCTGGAATTTCTGCTTATCTGGATTCCCTGCTGTCAGGTCTTCCAGGCATCGCATCAACTCGTACGTCTGCTCCGCTGAAAATATGACCTGTGGAAATCAAAGTATTTACTGAAAAAGATCACGTTTAAAGACATCACACAGGCTGAGAAGATAATGCAGTTGAAAGGAAGAGAATGCTTTTACACTCCCACAGATCCATTCTGACCCTTCAAATCACAGGATCCAAGGATAATTCAGGCTCGATGTGACTTTGGGAGGTCTCTAGTGCCACCTCCTGCACCAAGCAGGGTCAGCTATGAGGTCAGAGTGGCTGCTCTGGGTCTGTAATTGCTGAATTGTCCTTTTTGTGATGGATCTTAAAGGAAAAACTATGCTTAGAAGAAGGAAGCACTGGAACACTCCAAGCTAAGTACCCCAAGGAGCTGGATGCAGCGTGTGCTTAAAATTAGCAGTGCAGATGAATTCCACTGCTGTTGTAAAAGCAGGGAACCAAGGTAAGAGTCAATTTATCCCCTCCTGGGTCCCTGTGTGTTCCCACTGGTGGGACACTTGGAGCTGCCATGGACAGCTACTGACAAGAGCAGGAAGGGGGGTCACCACTTCGAGCTCCCTTGTCAGGAAAAGAGAAGAGGCCCCCTGGAGGGCTGTGTCGGTGTGAGCAGGACCTCACCTCCTTCTGCTCCAGCAGCGGGAGGGCGTCCGTGAGCAGCGTCATCCAGAAGGAGCAGGGGGCGATGTGAGCCGTCATCAGCGTCAGCAGCAGCCGCGCCGCCTCGGGGAACCGCTTCTCCCCGTACAGCCGGTGGAACTCCCGGTACTTCCCTGCCACGGGGGGAGGGAACGAGGCATCAGGGGCTGCTGGGCCCTGGGAGATCCCTCTGCTCCCACAAAGCCCCTGGCAGAACCCTCCCCCAACCAAAACGAGCCCAAAGCAGCCCAGTCTGGGGGACTGGGGAATGTGGTGCATGAAGGAAGGTGACAGCAGAGCCTCCTGAAAGGACAGCCAAACCCTGCTGCTGTTCTGGGTGAGCCTCGGGGTTTGCATCAGCCTGGTCAGTGGCTGCTGCTGCCTCATGCTGAATGTCTGCAGGGGAGCAATGCCCCAGTGGCTTAGAGAGCAGAGAGAAGGTCCTTTTTGAGGTGAGTATCAGGAGGTCTGAAAGGCTGCACTGTCTTCCTGGTTGTTTAAATAGAAACTGGGATTGGTGTTAATAGGGAAAGTTCTCCTTTTGCTAAGAATTAGTGAGATCAATATCCAGCACAAGAGAAGTGGCTGAGGATGGAAGTGAGGTTCATTCTGTATCCACTAAACTGTCAAAATACTGGAAGTTAATGATTCCCATTCAGATGCACCTTGACTAATGCTTGAGCTCAAGGCAGAGACATGGGAAAGCTGCCCAGCAGAAGTACATTTGATGTTCTAAAAACCCCAGAAGAAAAACAGGCAGAAATATTTTCAGGCCTTTCAGGATTGTTTATAAAGAGCAGAAAGGGAAATGGCTTCTCTGGGGCTGACAACATCACCAGATGATGCTGGGCATGCAGAGCTGAGAGATTACCAATTTGGTAAATCATGTTTAGCTTTTAGACTTAACTCAGGATAAGCTTTAATGAAGGAAATTCAGCTCCAGTTTTGCAAGCTGGACCAAGTGGAAACAGATAAAACTCATGCACACCCTCCGTGTAATGGTGGCAGCAGGTAGAGGGGAGTCAGTCCAATGCTGACAGCTATTCCAAATTCCTATCAGATTCTGGCCCCAGAAATTGAGCTTCCTAACTCACAGCATCAGACAAAGGGATATTTTATCTCAATTTCCTGTTTTGGTCCATGAATCAAAGGCCATGGAGCAGCTGCAGGAAGAGGGGCAAGTTACCACAGCCTGCCTTGTGCCAGGCAGAAGGAAGCTCTGGTACCTGAAGGAAAGGAGCTGGAGGCCCTCACTGTCTCTTGGCACAAGTGCTCAGTGAGAGGGCAGGAAGAGCTCTTGTTCAGCGAGCCTGACTGGCACACTGAACGCACACACGGGAGACTTTGGAGAACTTGGTAAAACTATAACATGGTCGACATAGCTTAAAGCAGTGGATTACTCTTCCAATGAACCCCCTAAGGCAGCATTTGTTAGTATTTCAGAGCCTGTCAAGGTAGTGATACAGTCTGGAAAAAGAGTAAGGAAGGGGAAGTTCGGAGTGTCAGGATTTGGGCCTGTCCTGCTCAGAGCAGAGCGGGTACCTGGTGTGAGGGCAGTGGTAAATGCCACCCCTGGTACAAGCTGCATCCCAAACCACATCCACCATTTGCTTTCTCCTCATCACTAAACCAGGAGGCAGCCAGATGGAAGAAAGCATAAATCCAAGTAATTCCATAGAGTTCTCCATAACAGACCAGTATGGACACTGTAGGCAGCTCTTACCAAGGAATGTGAGCCGGTCACTGAGCAGCATGGACGGGCCCAGATTGTCAATGAGGTCCAGGTCAGAGAAACACCCCCTTTCACAATAGTCCTTAAGGAATCTGGGGAGAAAGTGGAACACAAGGAAAGCTTAGAGAGAAGGACATCATCCACATCCATTCTGTACCTCCTAACCCCTTCCCAGAAAACTTGACTGTACAGCTCAGTTCCATCTTGATCGACCTCTCTGAGGGTTTCAGAAGTTGTCAAACATTCCCTGGAAGTGGCCAAGGAACTGGTGTAATGTACATTTAACAGACACTTCATTGATTCTTCTGCATTCTGTGGTAGTTGACATCTATTCTTTAAAATGAGAAAGTGAAGGAAGGCAGGCAGGAAGCTGAGGCTGGTGGATGCAGAAGTAACACTTTCAGATCATAAGAAAAGCTCTGTTTTTCTGCTGTGTAAAAAGTTGATAAGCAGCAGGAACAAAAACAATGCTAAAAGCTTTTCATCTGTTTTGTCACAGCCTCCATTATGCTGCTTTCCGCAGAGCTGCTTCCTGTGATGCTTTTTTTTCATCGTTCTGTTGAAGGAAATGTAACGATTCCCTCACTCCATCAAATAACAAACACAAAAACTCCCCAAACCTCAGACCAGCAATCTCTTACCACTCCTTTTTCCACTGCTGATGACAGAGTGTTGCCTGGCCACCTACCCAGAGTGTAATTTCAAAATTATACTCTAACTATGCAGAGATTGGTCTCTGCCTATTTCCAATTAGCAAAACCCACACAACACGGATTGTTAGAGATTAAAAAGCATAGAGTTGCCAGAGCTTTTGTTAAGGCCTGAGCCAAGCGCCAGCATTCTCCTCACTTTGATAACAACCCTCCCACCCCAGAAACGGTCAGGAATTTTGAGAGGCTCATGCAAAGCCAGGGACACAATAAAACCACTCCTTTATGCAAATTTTTAGTAGAAACAGTGGCTTTAAGTGACTGCCACTGACTCGTTTGGAGGTTGTGAACTCGATTATAAATAATCTGCTGAATAAAGCACAGGTAGGGATTATCCTCCACCCAAATCAGCCCCCTAGGTCACTGTCCAGCCCATGGAACACCTCTGTCACAGCAAGTGAAGGGCAGAAAACAGAACTTGTTAAAAGAAATGTTTATCCAAGCAAGGTCTAAGGGGGTTGGACTCTCAGATAAACCCGATCTGTTTCATCTCTAGATGTCAGGAAGGAAAACAACATAGAGAAGGCACAGCACTGGGGGTACTGCAGGGGAGAGCACCCAAGGGTGTTGTTTTCTGGTCCAGAAGGTGCCTGGCCGCACCTGCAGCAGTGGGAGCTTTCCTAGCCCTTGGCACAGCTGCCACCTTCCCCCTGTCCCCCCCAGCATGGGAGCTGCTGGCTCAGCCTCACCGGTCCGAGATGAGGGTGGCAAAGGCCGCGTCCTTGGCTCGGATGCTCCAGGACAGGGCAGAGCCCAGGCGGTTGTTCCGCAGCGCCTTCATGGCCATGATCTTACAGATGCTGCGCACTTGGGGGGAAACACGGGAAAGGAGGGGAAGAATTAGTGTCAGTAGGTTCAGCTGGATCACTGCAAAACAGTGAGACTGAAAATGCACCACCTTGTTCGTGCATCTGCCTCTGCTCACAGATCCTCAGCACCTTGAGGGCCTTCTGCTCCGTGCTGAGCGGGATGCGCTCGATGTGCAGCTCCAGGTACACTCGGCCGTACTCTGGGCAGTGGTCGAAGTAATCCACCCCCAGCTGCCACAGGCTGAGAGAGGGGAGAAATCACCACCATTCCAAGCCTAGAAATCTTCAATGAGCACAACAGTAAAGCCCCAAGGAGAACCCGAGCCTGCATTAATAACTGTTAGCCCTGATTAACTTTGTATTCAGTCCTGAAATGGCTTTTCCTTTCTACCCCATGCCAGCTCCCTGTAACATAACTTTGGAATGCCACAGCTTTGGAATACGTACAGCTCATAAGAGCTTCAGTGCAAGGCACTCTGCACAGTGGCAGGAGTGGCTGTGCCCAGGTCATTACGTGTGAAGGGCTCTAACAGACAGCTTTTGTCTCCATTCAGGAAGGGAAATGTGCCAATCTTGTACAATCCCTTAGGGACTCCTCTGCTTAAATTCTAACAGTGGCTGCTCTAAGTTTTGCCCTTTTACTTCACGAAAATGCAGTTATTTGTTTTGGCTGCCTCAGTGTTAGTCTGTCCTATGAGTAATAAAACAGAAGCTGGTACCTGTGATGGGAGAAGAGTCCAGAGGCATACTCCAGCAGGAGGAATTCCCGCATATTTGAACCAAAACTGGGGGGAAAGAGAGCAAATATCCAGATATTATTATTTGCATCTCACTGGAAAAACCTGCTGACTTAATTTCACAAGTACTGTCAATTTCTGCAGCATGTTTTGTTTTTTTTTTCCTCTGGGCTATCCTAATCAGCTTTATTCAAATAATGCAAATAAATACTTACTAGAGATTGTGAGACTGCAGGAGTTTGCAGTGATCCAACAGATCGGTCAGATGAGCCACAAACCACCAGTTGCTCAGGACAATGCTGTGTTTGAAGCAAAAGAAAAAACTAAGCCTACCACTGCCAGGGACTGTGTCAGGTTTTCCACAGGCATTTCTTACCAATACACAGCTCTGTTACAGTGCAAGGTCTGGCTGCAATGTCCCAGACCTAATGGAATACTTTTAGTTGCTGCCAGCTTCACGTACTTTTGCTAAATTCTTTGCAAGGATGACCAGGGCTCTGTACCCATACCCCCCACCTCAAATACACAGAAGCAATACTGTAGAACTAGAGAATCAAAAACCTTAAAACTCAACCTGCATTCCTTGATCACTTGATGCATCTCAAATTCAAAGGCTGCCATTAAAATCATGTCTAGAGGCTCAGGGCTGCTCTCTCCACCCAGGAACAGGTCCATACTAGACTGCGGAATGAGATGACAAGACATGATAAATGCAGAAGCAGGACATTTGTTTGGATGTAGCAGTTATTTTATGGAAAATAACAGGTCATGGAGGCTGAACACATTAAGAAAATTTAATTTTCCTTATTTCAGCATAAGGGAACTGGGAAAACAATTTGCAGGAACGAGACTGGCAACATTAAGACACTGAAAAGTGGGTCTTCAATAATTATTTGTCAACTTTATCAGTCTCCCAGTCCTTTTACAGACTCCAGACAACATCTTACAGGGATGTAGTTGCTGTAAGATTTTTCCCTAAGTTTTTCTTTCAGTGCAGTAACCCTTGTGTACTTGCAAGAGTGGAGAATATAAGAATAATTGTATTTCCTACCTGTGCATAGAACCGCAGCTCCAGCGGCTTCACCGTTGGGTGGGAATACAGGAGCCGGGTGACCAGGAAGTGATACCATGTGGTCATGAGCTCCTTCTTCTCCAGAATGGCATCCTCATCTCCCAGCAGGATCTAATGGGACAAAAACACAGCAGGAATGCTGCAGAGTCAGTAATGGACACAGCTGCACTCCAGCTCTCTAGAGGCATTACTCCTGTTCTGCAAAGGTGAGGATTTAATCAAAATTACATAACAAAGATCCTTCTCACAGCCCAGTTTCCAAATCAGCCTCAGGGCCTTGGACAGGGAGAGGAACCCATCTGCCCAGGCTAGGAAACAGAGGACAGGAGACATATTAAAGTTACTTATGGCTACACCGGGCTCCTGAAATCCACAAGGATGGATTCAATACTTTAGTCCAAAGTTTCCTTTGTTCCCAGCAAAAACACACCTTGCAGATGGACTCCATGTGGGGATTGGAAGCAAAAGTTCCATCCTGTAGATACCGCTGACACTCCTCGTGCCAGTGCTGCCACTTCAGCTCCAGCTCTGTCAGTGTTTGGGTGTTGCCAAGCTGAACAGAGGGAATAAAGGAAGACAGGGAATAAAGGAAACACCAAGTCAAATCACACCAGGCTCTGGGGCCGAACTCGCAGTCACTCACAGAATAAAAAGCTAAACATGAGGCTGCCTGTCATCTTTCTATGTTGATTTGTCACCTAACAGGCTTTTATCTGAATTGTGGGGTCTTTGGGCAATTCAAGAACACAAATATTGTTACTGTAAAGGAGTAAGACTGAGATGTTCTAAAGGGGAACAAATTGTTACAGGGGACACAACAGGGTGGCTTTTCCCAACAAACTGCATGAAAAAACACACTTTGTACATACACTGGGCACAGGCATCTTCTTCATCAAGTCATCCAAGATTTTGTACATGTTCATGGATGTGGGATTGGCACTGGCTTCCTTGGAGAGCAGGTGCCGCGCTTCATCCATCCGGCCTTGGAGCACAAAGACATCCACCTGCAAAAACCCCCTGTCCGTGAGCTCCACGCTGGGCAAGGCTATGAAACACCCAGGAAAGGGATCAGAGGGGAATTTTAACCTATGATTCAGGCAAGGGAAGTGGAGTTGAAATGTTTAAACTGTAGGCGCTGCTAATTCAAGTAACAGTGTAAGGCTTGATGTCTATGGGTCATGAAGGATGGGAATGAGAATGGCTTCATCCTAAAGCCTACACAGGCAGACAGCAATGAGGTGTAGAGTCCAGCAGGGAAGAGGAAGGAAAGCAGAGACATGAATTCCCTTTGTTTAAGAGCCTTCCAGGTGGTGATACTCACCACGTTCCAGAAGAGCTTGTGTTTGGACGGACTCTCACTGCTCAGAACTTCCCGGACCATGCTGTCCACGTCACACACGTGGAGCCGCACCCAGTCCAGGAGGCGCAGCAGGAGGGGCCCAGCTGTGCAGACAAGATTTCCCTGTCAGCTCCCATGTGTTTGTTCCCAAACTGCTCTCACACACTTCCTAACAGTTTGACATCACACGATGAGATTTACTGACTGGATTTCTACCTGCCAGCCCCAAATTGCAGAGTTCCTTAAGCAGACAGGCCCTGTGAGCACCCGGCCTCTGACAGGTTTTCCTGTGGCAACACAGTCCAGTAGAAAACCCAAACTTGAAGAAATAAGAAGTGAGTGATTCAGATAATAAACCTTGCAATGCCAAGAAACAAACAGAATATTTCTGTTTATTTTAGCACCATATCATTATTACTAACTGAATATGAGGAAGAAATCTGGCACTAGGTGATTAACTTAGATTAAGCAATCTATAATTTGTGAATCTCTCCTGAATTCTGGGACTGTGTAAGTAGCACATTGGTTTGCATAATCGGATTTCCTTCAAAAATTATTTACTGCTTTAAAATGCCAGTGCAAACAGACTGACTTCAAAAATGGCAACCTAAAGGAGTTGTATCAGAGCTGTGTAAATGTCAGCTGGCATCAACACATTTGATGCTCAAAAACATGTTTAAGCTTACAAGTAAAACAGATTTGCAACAACTTTTGATATCCCTCCTCTTCATAACCTTTCTGACAAAGAAACAATTTAAGTCAGAGTGAGGGAGAAAAGTAGAAGGCAAATTGAATCGTTTGACATAATTCAATATAAAGAAGGCAATTAACTGAGGCAGAAGGGGTATTAAAAGGCTTACTGACACTCTGCATATCTCTAAAACATAGAACTATGACACAGCTAATATGAGATACATTTTAAACAAATAAATATGCAAAGAAGAAACCCTTCAGTCTTTACACCAGGATAGTTCACAGCTCACCTGCAGCCGCTTCAACAAACAGAATCTCACACAGGTTCCAGATCAGCTCCATCGCAGAGAGAATGGAAACCTGAAAGAAAGCAGGGCCAAGTTTCAGAGCTAGTTACTATTCCAGTTAGGTTTTTTAACCACACAAAGGCATCTGCTGTCCACAGCAATCAGCTCTTACAGAGAAATATCATACTGACATTTCAGAGATAAAAATTAGAAGACACAGGCCACAGTTCCACACATTTTTTTAATCAGAAAACACTGACACTGTGTACTGAAATGCAGCAATAATCTGTCACCAGTGAGAAATCTAACTGGTCTTAATTTCAGCCCTTCTGCACTTTTAAGACTCAATACAAACATTAAAGGAAGAAAGAAAGGCCAATGAAGCAACATCACTGCAGGTGATAGGACAAAAGTGGTGTGAGCACTCTGCTCTTCCCAGAACACTCCTGTGGATCTGACAGCTCACCATGAACACCCAGAGGTTGCTACAAGGCCCAGATGCAGCTGATTGGAATCTGACTGTTTGAGAGGTGAAACACCACACAGGCAAGTCTGAAACTTTTCTTGTCGGGTTTGAGATGACAAGAAAACATCGCATCTACAGCAGCAAATATGTTTAAGACACGGCAGTGAATTGAGGTGTTGGGCATCTTTATCGTTTTAGAAGTACAGGAATTAACTATTTATTTCCATTTATTCTTGGTCATGAACTGCATCTCATATATAAGGCAGAGTTAAATCTGAAGTGCCTCATACCACAGTGGTGGCCTGGTGAATTCACCAGCCAGTAATCCACGCTCACCCTGACACGACTGCAGATTACCTGAGTGCTGTACTGGCCTTGCAGGGCAGGGTCTCGGGCCGAAACTGAGGGAAAAACAAGGAAGGTCAAAGAGCAACATATTTACCTTTGACAGTCCCTTCTAAGCTTTGACAGCTTTCCATGTATCTGCCACATGAGATATGAAAAGGCTGCAAGTCCCCAGAAAATCAGTTACAATGTGGTAGGAAAAAACAGTCTCTGACCAGATTTACAAACCAACTTGGAAATCTCCAGCATGTTAATGGAGTCTTGTTAATTACTGAAACCTACACATGATATTGTACAGTAGTTGCAATAAGTTACCATTAAAATACTACTTTCATAATTGCGACTGGTGTTTCCCTTTCCTACAGTAACAGAACAAACAAACAAACTTACCAGCTGCCTGGTGCATGTCCTCCATGCAGGCTCTTATCACTGACCGGTAGTTTTTACTCACTTGAACCAATCTGCCAAACACAGAAAGACTTTGGTTGGAGTGAGCTGTTAGAGCTTCAGTGATACGCCCCCTAAATCCTTGCAAGCTTCTCTGCAGCAGCAACTCCCAGTACCTAGGTGGATCCAGATCAGAGAGACTGTGCAACACTCTACCAGCGTGGTTATTGGAAGGATCCGAGCCTTGGTTTGTAAAATCCCCCCCAAATGGCCATTCTATCTGCCCAGCTACTGATTCCAGAGCTCGTCAAAGCAGCCTGGCCCGCGGCACTTGCCTCATCAGCCCTTGGCGCTGACCCGGCTGGAGAAGGGGCAGCGGGTGCCTCCCATCCTCCCCATTCACTCACTGAGCCTTCCGCGACTTCCCCGCCAGCTCCTCCTCGCTCCGCTGCAGCCCCATGAAGATCCCGTGCGACTCGTTGAAGAGTTTCCGCAGGGTCTGGATGTAAATGTCCTGATCCCTCCGGACCACGAAGACGCGGGTGGAGCTCGGCGTTCCTTGCCCGGTACCTGCAACAGAGCCCGTCAGCGTCCGGGCTGCAGCGCCCGCCCTGCCCTCACTCCAGAACCGGAGCGGGGATGGAGACCGGGACAGGCACCGGTAGCGGGACCCACCTGCGCGGCCGAAGAGGGTCTCGCACACCAGCACCTCCGCGGGGCCCCAGGCGAAGCAGAGCTGCCGGGTCGATGGGTCCGCGCCCGGCACCACCTGTGGGGGGACGGTGTCCATCAGCGGCGGCC
>VZRR01008457.1:65348-79016 GCA_013398015.1 Oreocharis arfaki | reverse complement strand
CGGGGAGAGAGGCAGGTCTGGAGGCGGTTGTTGCTGCCTTCCTCCTCCTCCTCCTCCTCCGCGGCCGCAGCATCCCCGCCGGCCGCCTCGGCAGCCGCTGCCCTTACGGTCCCCGCACGGCTCCGGCCCCTTTGTGCCGCCTCTGGCCCCGCTCGGGGCCGGGGGGGCCGCGGGGGCTCCGCTCCGCACGGCAGGATTTAACTGCGGCCGCCGCCGGGGGGTTGGAATTTTTTTTTTTTTTGTAGCCTTTTTTTTTTTTTTTCCCCCTTCCTTTTTTTTCTCTCCTCCGCACGATTTTTAAACGAGTTCGAAGTGGCGGAGTGCGCGGGGCCGCGCGCGGGCTGACACATGGCGGGACCCGGCTCCCAGAAAAGAGGGCAAACAAAGCTGGAATGGGGGTGCCGGGCACCCCCGGAGCGGGACAGCCCCGATCCCCGTCCCTCCGCCCTCAGGCCCGGCCAGAACACGAGGGACCGAGCTGGAAGTTGATCCTCCGCAGTTTTCCGCTCCGAGAGGGTCGGGCTGCTTGATGTGGGGTTTTTTTAAACGTTTTCTGAAGGAGAAGGCTTGGGCCGCTTCAGGTTTTATCACCGTTTCAAATATAGCCCTTTAAAGTATCTGGAAAGTTTTTTTAATAAGTATGTGAAACGGTAGGAAAAAGTTTGAGATGCAATGAGAAAGAGCCTTGCTGCTGGTTGGGATCACAGTTATAATACAAATTAGCTATAACAGATCGTAGTTATAGGTAACTTAATTCCTTTCAATGGGAACACTGGTGTTGCACACTATCGTCCTTTTGATAGAAATAACTCTCTTTTTTTTTTTTTTTTTAATCTGTTTTGAACGCCTGGCCTGGTAATTCTTCATTGCTAAATTTCCAGTCTGCAAATGACAGCTAATATCAGATTTTTTTTTCCTGTATGTGGCTTTTTTCTTCAAATTTTCAACTGAAAAGTACTGACCTTTATTCCCTAATTCAAAGTTTCAAGTCAGTAAACAGCTATAATATCTTTATTTCCTCCTTTTTAATAACCTGTTGCACTTTGGTAAAATGTTAGCTTTTTGTTTCATACATTTTTTACAAAGTGTTGGTTATTTTTTTTTTCTTTTATTTCCCTCACAGGAAGGAGTGAAGACTGAAAACAATGACCACATTAATCTGAAGGTGGCAGGGCAAGATGGGTCTGTGGTGCAGTTTAAGATTAAGAGGCACACACCACTTAGTAAACTAATGAAAGCCTATTGTGAACGACAGGTATGATCTCAGGAGAACGGTGTCTGGGGGAGAGCTGCTCTCCACAGGATAGAGGAAGACAGTTAAAGTCTTAAAACTTAAGTAAATATGCAAAATTATAGATGCTGAAGAGAAACTAATTGTGCTGCGGGAAGTGTATTGTCCTTGGGGTTTGTTACAGGGTGGACTGAGAAGGTTGTGACAGGAAATGGGTGAAATAAAGGTCTGTTGTCATCTGTGAAATCTGCATTTATAGGTGGAGGCTTCTGGGAGCTAACTGCTGCTCTGCTGCTCAGAAGTATTAGTGTGGAAAGGGTGGGTTTGGGATGGACTTAGCGGGGAGAGAGTTAAGTGATAATGAGGGATTTTTATAGCTCTGAGTAACTCCTTGGACTGGTCATTGACTTCTGATTTATTAGCTTAATTGTAGTGAGATTAGAAGATACCTTGAGAAGGAGCTTGTACATTTAATGATGAGCTTTGTTTTTTCTCTTGTGGCCTGGTTGACAAATGAATCTTCTGAGAGAAAAACCTCATGTATTTGTTGATGTGGTGGCAGCTGCAGCCAGTCTGTGAGGCTGCAGGCAGCTATTGCAAGTTTTAAAAACACCTGTTTGAGTGGAGCTATGGAACTCTTCCTTCTGAAGCTTCTGATGAGGGAAATTGTGTCTCTGTTATCCATGATTTTTTTAAATTACTGTCTTGCCTTTAGAAAGTTCTGGCTGTACAAAAGTGTTTAGAATTTGTGAATTTTAAGTTTTTAAACACAAATATTCAATGATACTGTTGCATACAATAAAGTCAGTATACGATATTGGTGCAGCTATTTCATCACCAGGGAAAAAACCCTGTAATTCACGTAGAGAGTAGTAAAACCTCTTCGGTTTACCTTGTGCCACAACAGAATAGGAGTAAAGACAGGAAAAATCAGCTCTTACTGGACGTGTGAATGTGTTCTTGTATGAGTGTTCTGAGGAGAAATTAGTGAATGTTGGAAGCTGTGAGTTTATTTTTCCTACCTCAGTCATACAAACTCCTGTTACTTTTTGTAAATCATTGTGTTGCTTTTTCCAGTCATAGAGTGCAGTTATATCTATCTATTGGGGAGTTTGAGGATTGGTTATTTGTCTATAAAGTCCTGGGAAATAAGATTTTAAAAGTATCATTCACTCTTAGTTACTTTGAAACAACCAAAAGTAAGATTCTAAATTGTCTTTGATTGCCAAAATGTTTACTCTGCTTTAAGAAAAACAAAATCAAAGCCAGCAAAACCCCCCCCCCCCCAGTTTGGGGGAAAAAAAAAAAACAGTAGATCTTGAGAATGGGAGACATTTTTTCTGATCTCAGTTTTAAGCTAGTAAGTATCCACAGAATATTTTTGTGTAGGTGAATTTGTCTTTAAATTTCAGTTCTTAGATGCATGCTTCTGAAATTTTGCTTAAAAACATTTGTTCTGCATGTCTCTAAAAGTTAGATTTTATTCATCTATTTATTTACTTAACTTGATACACCCCAGCCTAAATCCTCCAGCTGTGGACTTTAGATATAATTTTGGAGAGGTAGTAGAGAATTTAGCAGCTATAAAGGATGATAATCACGTGTTGTGTGCAGTAGATCTAAAAGGAAAGTAGCTAAACTTGAGTGAGCTGGTGAGAAGATCAAGAGTATTTGTGATTATTTTAAGTGGTGAAAAAATTATCCTTGGACCATACTTCATGTTTTGTGGGCACTGAGCTCATCAAAGTACAGTTTTTCAGTATGTTTTCAGCTAACATTTATTTAGCTCATAAAGTTGTCATGAACCTGGAAAAAACCAACACTCTGGGAATAGGAAATACGTGTTTTAAGAAACACAGTGTCAGAGAAAAGGGCTCAAACCAAATGTTGCTGTGCAGAAACGTGTTGCTGCCATGAGACTTAGCCACACAGTTTCCTTAGACCGGATGATGTTCCGAGTGAACATTGCAGGGTCTTGGTCATGCTGGAGAAGGCATTTTGCTGTGAACTGTTAAGTTAATTAAAAAAAAAAAAATTCACATTTATTAAAATATTTTTCCTAACAAATCTACTCCTCAGAAATAATTACTACATTGTTTTCTGTTGTGTGTGACATCCGCTCTTGCCAGGCTGAATGAAGGCTTCTCTTCTAACTCAGAGATGCCAAAGCACGACCCTGCAATCCATTGGATTGGCTTCAAAACCAGACTGGGCTTCTTGGATATTTAGATACTCTGGAGAGAGTGGATAGAACTGGAAAGGAAGTTTGTATCCCCAAATGTCACTGACATGCCCTTGCAGAATGTGGGGTGCTATAAAATACCTTGGAAAACTGGTGATTTTGGAACTGATGTTATCAGTAGAAGAGGTTGTTTGTTACTCCCAAGTTACATTTTTCAGTCTGTTGGCTCAGGTGCGAATGAGAGATGTTCTTCTAGGGATGGAAGAGGTCAGCAAAATGAGTGTTGTGTAGTAGAAATGCTTATCCAAAATACTACTGGGTAATTGGTGGAAGTAGAAAATTCTTAATTTTTTCCATCTGTGCATGGAAAAACTTTGATGCATTGATTTCTTGATAATAGGAATTGGAGGTCAAAAAGTTCCCATTGCTTACTCTTTAGCTGCTGCAGACTAATTTTGTTGTTGCATTTCTGGAAGAAATATTTTAGAATACCTTTGTTTTTGGAGAAGATAAAAAAGGGGTATTGAGTATCACTGTTGGACATTTGTTACCAAACAACTAGAGTGTTGCACCTAGTTTTTAAGTGCATTATTCAAAAGCACAATAAACCTGCTGGCCTTTGGGGTGTAGCAGAAATGGCTTTATTTTAACTCAGTCAGTGGGGGCACTGTTGCTTCTCATGAGTTGTTGGACACAATGCAATGTCTAATACAAAACAGATTGCAGGGATTTGGAGTGAAATGCCTAAAAGTCAGGGCATGAGGGGAGGACAGAATCTCTCCTGCATAATGGTGGCTTTTAGTGATGGTGCTGCAATTCAGTGACAAGTACAAGAGTAAACTACTGAGTACTTTTACACCAGATTTATTTCCCTTTGTGTTGCTTCTCTTTGTCTAGGGGTTGTCAATGAGGCAAATCAGATTCCGGTTCGATGGGCAGCCAATTAATGAAACAGACACACCTGCACAGGTAAACAGCACAAGCAAGGCTGAAGAAGTACTTGAAACTCACTGCAGGAGTTGATGCTTCTGTTTCCTGTCAAATACTTATGTGAATGTGTATATTACTGATAGAACTGGAATTTTTTTACCATTATTTTGGTGTAATTAGTTTAGGATTATTAGAAATGGAATCCAGGATTTTATTTAGTGTTTTGGATAATCAAAACTGTATCACTGTAGTAATAATAATAAAAAAATAAGTACAGTGTACAGACAGTGAGTCCTGTAAAACTTTCACTTTATTGAGTCATGGCTCTGAGATAAGGATGGTAAGTTAAGAACTGAATTTTTCTTGAAGCAATGGCTTTATTTTTTATGTAAAAGCTTGCCAGGATGTTATCAGAGATCCTGTTTGCAAGCTTGCATTTGTAATACAAGAGTAATTTTCTGTTGTTTGTAATCTGAAGCTGTTTCAGCAGCATAAAATTGATGAATATGGTGAAGTTTGGGTTGTTTGTAAGTGGTTGAATGAAGGCCATTCCAAGAACAGAATGGTTCGCTGTGGCTCTGGAGCATTTTTCTGTCCTGCTCCATGGAGCTCTGTTTAATCAGCCTGACCAAGTGATAGTTTTATCTGCTGTTCAGAACCACTTGTTATGAAATAATGGACTTTAGTTTTTAGTTCTGAATTTTCTAAGCTGTTGCTTCAAAGATTGTGAGTCTTATGGCCCCAATCTGTGTAACTTTTTAACTTGCAATACTGATAATTGAGGCAACAGGGTGATTTTTCTCTCCATCTATGTTTGCTGAAGCTCACAATCAGTCTGTTTATAGCTTTGGTCAATGGTATAGATCAGTTTGATTTCCTGAGCAGCAGTTCGGTGTGTTTAGAAATATGACTTGCATTAGTTACAGCAGCTCCTTCAGTTTGGTACAGATTTTGTCAATAGGTGCCATTAACATCCCAGGAATATTAGCTGTAGAAATTAAGGTGAAAAATGAGAATTCTATTAATGAAGTATTCTGTTCCTCACTGGCAGTTTGTTACATGGTTACATGCAAAGCGTTTTTAGTTTTTTTGAGCTTGCTGATCCTGGTTGGGCAGAGGCCTTAATTCCAGTCTGCTTCCCCAGTGCTATAGCCCTTTGAGCAGTAGCAGCCAAGTGGAATTGTGGCAATGTTCTAAGGTAAACTGAGGGAGTAAATAGGAGAACAAAAGTTCAATGGCAAAGCAGGCAACAGAAATCAAATGTTATAAATCTATTTCTTAGGAGTCACACAGTGTACGCTGAAGTTAGTACTAGAATTTGTTCTAGGTCAGCAGTTATCAATTGGCTTTTTTTTTCTGTGCTGTTTCTTTGCTTTTGAGTTAGTGAGTTTTGTTAAATGTACAAAGGGATGGTGGTGGAGGGGAGTGGGGCTGCTCTGGTTAGGTTGCATAGAAAGTAAACATAAAGCCAGGAACTGTAAGAACAACACAGTCTGCTGTAGAGATGTGGGAAGAGTTGAAAGCACTTTCTTCTTTTTTCTGCTGTAGTTGGAAATGGAGGATGAAGATACAATTGATGTGTTCCAGCAGCAAACAGGAGGAGTTTACTAAAACAAACCCACAAAAAAGAACCTGCTACTTTCCTCTCCAGAACTGTGCTCCCACAGGCGACACTTCACAATTAGAAAAATGAGACTTGGTTCAGCCACATCCTGACTACTGCAGTATAGTTTTCTCTCTTCTCTCTGATTTTTTTTCCTATTCCTTTTATTGTACATAAAGTAACTGGTGATGTGCACAGACATAATGCATATTTTTTTTTAACTAAATGGCCAATGGTATGTTTTGATCAACATTTAATGGAGATGGGGTGGGAAAACAAACTGGTTCTGTGAAAATGCCCCTCTCTCCGTTAGTGGCATGCTCCTTCTACTTTTACAGAATCACAGAATAAGCCGAGTTATCTTTATATTCCAGTAAGTTATTTTGCTCTCACTGTTCAAAAACAAAAACCTTGCATACCTTGTTTGATTGGATAATTTCAATGTTTTTCTTTTATCATTGTAAAACCAAGGGCAATTTTATAACTTTTTTGTACGTAGCTGTTACATGTAGAGCAATCTCTGTCTAAGTAGGGGTAAATTACTCTTTAAAAAAAAAAAGGAAAAAAAAATCCTAGATAGTTTTCCCTTCAAGTAAAACGTCTTGTTGTTTAAATAAACTTCTTGTTTAAAATAACCAGTTTTCTTTCTTTTTCTGTGGAGTAATAGTACTCAGCACCTGTATTTCTTTCTCTGCAGCACTTTATGCCTCTCAAAACTCAGCTTTCTCTGTGGTAAGTAAGCATAATCCTCCTTGTCTAGGCAGAAGACTTGGAAAATAAGAGGCTTCCTTGAGATCTGTCAGTCAGCAGTTGAACTGGAAATAGAAATCAGTTTTCTCTTACTTTGATTTTTTTTTTTTTTTTTTGTGAATGTTCTGCTAAGCCAAAACTGTTTGATTAGGCAAACTGCAAAATACTGGACTACTTAGTAATGCCTTTGGGTTGAGCTCTTTTTGTCAGTCTTTAATAGAAGCATCGATATTGTTGTTGCAGTAAGACTCTGTATTTGAATGCTTATTGATGTAAACATTAAGTTAAAGAGAGCAAATAATTTCATTAACCATTCAGTTCACCATGGTATCAAATGGGAGATGCTTGGAAATGTAAAGCAAAAATAAAAAATTGAGTTCTGTTTTTGGGTGTATTTAGCTATGGTGGTGGAGATTCCAAGCTCTGCTTTACCCTATTCTGCTGTTCTGCTTGGAAGGGGGGAAGAGGCTGGAAGTACTGAAGGGAGATATAGTGATGGTGGTGTTTTTCACAAGTCTTTTCCACAGTTCTTGAGTTCTTGGGGAACTTCTTGGGGGAAGTTTAGAAGTTGTAGTGAAATCCATGGACATTAATGGAAGATTATATACCTGTCAAACCCACAGCCCTACATTATTCTCTGATGTCCTAGGAATGTTCTGATATTTTGTAGTGTTTGCAGTAAGTTAATGCTCTTTTAGGTATTAATTTGTTAGAAGAGGCCACGCTTTGGTGGTGTTTTTTGTAACAGTTAATTAAAGGACTTACTTTGATTTTTTGTGTAATAATCAGGTGGCCTGTGCCTGTGCCTGTGCCTGCTTGAGCTGAAAGTTTTGTGGCAGAATGATGGGTGTGTGCATTTAGCTGATGAGTTGTGATTTATTTGTGTTCTGTCAGGAATAACACATTTGATGGTACATTAGTTACATCTAATGGAGGTACAGGGAACATTAACATCTGTTTTGCAGTTGCTTTTGACTCTAGCTGAAGAACGTAATCTACTGTATGCTTCTGTTTTAATTCAAGGAAATGCTACTGCTAAGCAGATTACTTCTCATTCTGGGATGTATCTTGTAGACTTCTGTGGTGTTTTGTAGGATTGAAATTCCCTCTTGTGAGGAAATGCTTAAGTATCCAAACTAAAAGGCCTAGAAAAAACTACTTTGAAGAAAAAAAAAGGGGAGGGGGAAAATATATTTCAACGTCTTTCCTAGGTTACACATGGAATACATTGCTCTTCGGCTTTAGAATCTCTGGCTTTCAAGCTGGCTAAACTTCTGATATCAGTGTATAAAATTGTTTCAACTTGGTGTCATGCCAAGACTTTTCCCAAGGGAAAGCTGTCTTTATCTTGTTTGGCCAAAAAAGGTGTTTGGACTTGCTTTAGTTTCTGAAGAAAGGGTGAGGTCTCCTTAAGTACAGTTTTTTTTAGCTCAACTTAAGATCATGAAGCTCAAAGCTCCCTGTTGTATCTTGCCTTGTACTTTTTATTTCCTGAGGCAACAGAAGTCAAGTGACAGGTACTGAAGAGCTTTTAAAAACAATGTCTTCATTTCCTGAATTAGTCAAGTGTTACTTCATCTGTCATGAACTTATGTGCAGCATTCACCTACATTCCTCCATTTTTCACTTCTTTTTGCTGTTTCCTGGGCTTGTGCATGTTCCTGAAATGATTCCTCTTAAAATGCTGAATGGTGTTTGTTATGTTAGGTGGTGACTGCAGCCAAAAACTGATAAAATGGTCTTTTCTGAGGTAGCTTCTTGGTTTTTTAATCTAATCACGAAAACATCTCGAAGAACTTCAGTGACTTAGTTCCTCAAGAGCCTCAAAAGTTAAATTTTCATTAGTGTAGCAAGCTGAAGTGGGCTTATTTCTGATTCTGGTTCTGATACATAATACATTTGTGTAGCAGTAATGCAGAAATATTGTTCTTTTAGAAAAAAGTAATTTAGCACTCTTCCTCCGTGGTCATGCAAATACTCTCTTTATGTCAGAACTTGTTTTTGTCTGTACTGCTCCTCTGGTGCTACAGATTCACCTGTGGATTCCTTATTGCTGGAACCCTCAGTGGTTTTACTGTGACTACCTCATAGCTTAGGAAGCTGCTAAGGTGATGATTTGGAAATGGTACAGAGTACAGAGATATGGACAATTTGGATCAACTTATTTGGAGTTCATTTTGCTGTTTGGCTTGGCTTGGTTTGTGGCAGTTCCCAGGTTTACACTGGTAGCCACATGGACTTCTGGAAGTCCACGTATCAGAGGATAACTGGGCAAAGAGGTCTTGTCAGGCTAGTTGGGAGGTAAGTTCTTCATGTTTTATTAAGCTGAGATCTTTCAAGAGCCTGGGAAAATTATATTATTACCCACAATTTTCAAATAATCTGTTCTAAAGTGATTGCCACGGAATTTAGTTAATATTTCTCCCATGGTTTTTAAATGAAAGAGGATGGAGAAAGTCATAATTGGATACAGTCCCCTGGTGAGTTCTGGGGGATGGTTGGACCCTGCCTTCAGCCTATGCTGGGGTTTTAGTCCCTCAAATTACTTACGGACATGACCAGTTATTTAAAAATAGGTAATCAAAATTGTGTCAGGTACCTTAAGTGAGGCTTTTTTTTTTTTTTTTTCATGTGCAGGGGAGATAATGACAGATTGAAATCACAGCTAGTTTGGGTGGTTGACACCTAAAAATCAGTGCCTTGGTTTATCTGCACAGTGGGGATCACGCCCACCCCAGGGGGCTCCTGTGGGGGTCAGTGTTAACTGGCCTGAGGTGTTGGTTGAAAAGGGGTTCATGAGTGCAAGGCTGCTCTGACATGGAATCTTCCAAGCTGCCAGGACTGTAAGGAAATACTCCCAAGTTGTAACATGAGAGAGATTCTTGTATGGAATTCATTCTGGCGTATAGAAGTGTTTTTAACAAAAGAAAAACCCCTGAAGTAACACTAAGATTATTGCTGCTTCAAGATAACTGCAGTATCAGAACAGAGACACCATCTCTGCAAGGGTTAAGGTCAAAGTGAGATGGTTTTCCAGCAGGAATTTTCCTTTCTAGTACCTTCACTTCATTACTTCCGAGTCAGTGTAACGTAAGTGCTGTCATTTGCCTGGTGGATGCTGGTTCTATTGTGTCTCTTACTGCAACATTAATGAAAAGGCATAATGTGACTGGCTCAAAGAGAGGAGACTTCCTAGGCTTCAGCCAGCTGGAAATAACTGAATTTCTAAGGAACAGAAATTTGTTTTCAAAGCTAAAAATGACAAGATGCCTCCTTGGTCATCATGTGAACAATAAGTCCAAGTATTTTTCTTAGTATTTTAGGTAGTGGCCTCTTGTCATTACATGTGTGTCAGCTGCTGTGATGGACTCATGTTGAGTACTAATCTAAAAGCATTTAAATAACTTGGATTATTAATTATATTACCATCATAATTAATGCATTTAACTCTCTGGTTTACTGATGTTTGTTCATTCTGCCTGTAATGACTTTCCAAACAACGTGTTCTGATAGGCAATCATCAATCCTGTAGTTTGTCTTGCTTTTTAGTACTTAGTTGCAGAAGAAATAGGTGGTACAGTACTTCTCCTGGGTGACTAGGATGAAGGAGCATGAGGATAAATGGAAGATGGAATTTTGATCCCTGTTCTCAGTTTTTGATTGACCTCCAAGATGCTTAATTACAGGGCTTTCCTGGTTTCATCCCTAGCTGCATGGGATGGTGATCTTGTAACATGGAGGCGCTGGGAGCCCCACCGGTGTTTATGGAATAGTTGAAGTCCCTTTAAGGGAAGAGTTTTTCCTTACCCCGGAAGGATTTCAGTTTACATGGGAAGGGTGAGGTGGGTGGTGCTGTGAAAGGACTGGCTGGGTGTCAGCAGAGATTGCAGAAAGGAAGGTCAACGGGTGCTTGAGAAGGACAAGGGATGTGTGTGAGTCAGTGAGGAGCTGCAGTGGGAATGGGGACCGTGGGAAGAACTGTAGGTTTAAACAGTCCCAGTATGAGGATGACTTTGGAGCACTGGGGAAAGGCTAAGGTTGTGGAAGCCCAACTAGCAAATGAAGTTTCTCCTCTGGAAAGGAATATTCTTCAGGGAAACATGGATGCAAAGGATATCCTTTGTGGTGAATTTTGTACTGCTTTTGGTGGCTTAGATCTCCCCCTTCCAGCACCCAGTCCATGGATCCCACCAAAGGACATCTGATGCCCTGCTGGGGCTTTTGAAGGATTGCTTGAATAAGAAAACTTCACTGTTTAAGAAAACTGAAACAAAACAAAAATGGGACACTGACTTCCAGTGATCCCTGCTTTTTCCCGCTAAGCAGGAACACTGGGCCACTTTGGAGTTCACAACTAGGCTTGGTGGTGTTGGATGCCCAGACAAGAACAGCACCATGAGTTGGGCACTCTGCTTTTTGTGTTGTTCAGAGCTACATCCCTGCAGCTCTGAGAGGAGTCTAAGCACTGTGGTGCAATTCCCCTTCCCAAACAGTGACAGACTGTTGGGAACTTTTCCTGAAGATGTGGAGAGGTACCAGAGCAACTTTCGGAACTCTTGCAAACAACAGCATCAGCTCTGTAGGACAAACCATTAGATCTGTAGGATACCATGTTCCACTGAACCTCCTCCATGCATCACTCCAGGTGCAAAAATCTGACAGCGGCAAATCCAGCTGTGGCAAGGACTGTTTATTAAGCTGGCACTTTATCTTCAGCTATGAGTGAAACGGGGCAAGAGAAGACTGAGTCAAACCCTCTTTTTTTGTGCCATGTGCTTGGAATAAAGAAGGAATGCTCTCTGTGACAGCCATAAGTAGCAGAGACTGGCATGAAGAAACCCTTGGTCACAGAAGGATGACCAAGCTGGGGCTTTCGTTGAACCAATGGTATCTCTCCTTGCCTAACCCTTGCATTTCCTGGAGTCTTTTTCAGACTTCCAGATGCTTTGTGCATTCCTTGCTGGTGGAATTTCAACAACAGGTGGGATTGTTTGGTGTCTGAATCTTCCAGACAGCTGCTGAGAATTGTTCTGGTCAAATGTCATCATCCTGAGATGGACTGTAAGCCCAGTTTCTGTAGCTGTCTTCATAAACCCCTTCATCTTGTAATGGATGAATAATCAGAAAAGCAGCTTTTATTTAAGAGCCACCCTGCAGCCAGGCCTGTGAGAGATCAGTGGGGCCCCTTGGAAACACGGTTTAGAATTCTAAAGTGCCATGTTAAAACTGGCTTTGTCATAGGGAACGGGTTTTTCTTCATCTTGACTTTAAAAAATGGCTCTGTGTGTGTCTCAGGGGTACAAATTAAAGAGTCAAATCCTGTGGGTTGAATAAGGATCTAGATGACAAAATACTTCTCCAAGTTCCTTAGAGAGATGTTTACCTGTGTGCAGGTAGGCATCATTTGACTTCTTAATGCCCAAGCCTAAGGGATAATAGAATTAAAACAACTCTGTCATATTACTTATAATTTCCCTTTAATCTGCCTCTAAAAAGATGTGATGCAAGAGAGAATTCCCTCGGGATCTAAATAGTGGCTGGAGTTTTTTTCCTTTTTTTTTATGGATCCTAGATTAGAAAAACGTAAAACAGTGGTCCTCTGTGTATATTTAACAGTTCTTCTCTTTCATGATCTGTGTTAATACTAAAGCTGGTGTTAATTCAGATGCTGGACAACTCATGTTGTGCATAGAGGGATGTAACACAGTCCTTGTATTCTCCGGACCAAAAAGAAATACCTTTATCTAGAAAGTGTTTTGGGGGTGTTAAGGGCTGTTAGTGGAAACTGTGAGGGGTGGCTGGCACAGATGGGTTTTCTTTCCCCTTTCTCCCTACTTTATGCAAGTGCTAATTGAAATAATGTTGCTGATGCATAGGCTTTAGAGTAAAAGTTGTGATCAGGGAAGCATCTGTGTGGAAGTTGCAGGGAGCTCCCAGTCACCAAATCAAAGATGGATGTGACAGATAGGTCAGCAGCCAACGTGTGGTGATTTAAACTCTGTGCTGGGAGTTTTGTGCTGGCCTTGGTGGGAGATGCACAACCCAAAATGTGCAGCCTTGTGCTTTTGACAGCCAGGTGAGCAGCCTTGCTGGGCCTTGTACTCCAGCTACAGTAGCCATGCTGAAACTAAATTATCATGCAATAATCCAAAACAATACATCGCTATTGCAAATTATTTTATTCTGCCATGATTTTTGAGGCGATGGGCGTTCTCCACCAGTCCTGTGGCCCTGCAGGCCCCTGGCTGTGTCTCACCCCTCGTCGGATCCAGCCTCCAAAGCCACAGCAGCCTTGTGCCAATACCTCCGGCACCGCGATGGCCTCGATGCGGTTCATCCCTGTACCTTGGAGCTGCTCCGTGACACCTGAGGCACCTACAGGGCTTGCATAGGCCGGACACAGCAATGAGTGCGAGGGAGCCGGGCCTTGCGAGGCCAAGGGGGTGCCAGGAGTGGGTTTGGTGGCGCGATGGCCGCTTTGGTGGTGTATCCTGGGCGGTGTCCGTGGGGACAGGAGCTATGCGAGCGTCGCAGAGCCAGCGATGGGACAGCGGAAACTCCCTCACGGCCCGCCCCGGCCCCTCCCGGGGCCCCTCAGAGGGGGAGCGCTGCGGGCACTTTTGTCTGGCTTCAGGTGCGCCTGAGCCAATCACAGCTCGTCGGCGGTGAGCGACAGCGCTTTCGCCAATCACCAGCAACAGGCGCCGCCGCCCACAGCCAATCACCGCAGAGCAAGGCGTAGTGCTTCACCAATAGGCTCTTGGCTATGAGGCAAGGCGCCTCGGAATAGACAGAGAGGCGGGGCAAATGGCAGAGTGGCATGGCCATGTCCAATAGGAGCTCACGACTGCGTTTGAACAATCCAATGAGGAGGCCGGAGGTGGGCAGGGCTTGCGGTGGGTATAAAAGGGGCGGCGGTGGGGGCGGCGGCTGCAGTTGTCACCGGTAGCGGTCGGGTCTGGTGGCAGCAGC
>VZRR01008457.1:14800-64901 GCA_013398015.1 Oreocharis arfaki | reverse complement strand
CCGCCCGCCCTGTGCCGCTCTGCCCGGGGGGCCCGTTCGGTCCGCGAGCTGCCGGTGCTCGAGGCCGGGTCTCCCCCGGGCCGCGGCCCCGCTACCGAGGGCGACCTGGGGCTAGAAGGGGCGGGGGGGAAGCGGAGCCTGTCTGGAAACAAAGAAAACTTGGCAGGTTGATCTGGAGGAGATGGCACAGCGCTGGGTCGGGCACCCGCGGTCTCGGGAGTCACAGCTGGAAAGGATCGTGTCGTTTTCCACGCTATCGTGGCTTTTTTCTCTAAGGTTTTGGCCTAACAAAGCAGATGCTTCCTGTTCCCTTTTGGCTTTTCAGAGTGTATTTTAAAGCGGAAAAAAAATGCAACCCCTTTATAAAGCTTGTTTCCAAGCCTTTTACCAGAGCTCTTCCTGGAGCTGTGGGTGCATTTTCGGTGGACATCACTAGATATGAAGTGACATTTTAACAGCATTTCATTGCTTGAAGTGTTAAACGTGGCTTTCATAAAGCAGGTTACAATATTTGAGGCTGTGAGAGGCTTCTGCTAAAATCTGTTAGTATTTACCTGAGGCTGGTAAAAGGGATTATTCCTTTTTAACGGTTTGAGTGATGGATTTTTTTCCCCCTTCCGTTGTCTTTTCTGTTAATGTCATTAAGTCTGTCAGTGGAAACTGTTGTGCCCTTAAGAGAGTACTGGTTTCACTGCTCTGGTAAAAAGAGGTGATCTAAGGTTTGGGAACAAGCCCTGCTTTGAATACACTGTTCTTCAGATTAGTAACTGCAACAGCTATAACTAAGAAGATAAACCTTCTATACGTTTCCTCAGAGAATAAGAGATAAAGGAGTGATTCAAGACCATTACACAACATCTTGATTCAGAAAGGAGACAAAACAAGTCATAATAAAACATACTCTGCAGTCTCCTGGGATCCTCCCATTAGCAGCTGAGCATTAGCAATTCTTAGGAGAAGAAGTTGTCAGGAAAAGTATTTTTCTGGTTAAGAAAATATCCATGTCACACACCTTTAGGAATTTCCCTTGCCGTTGGGGTGTTTGAGCTCTGTAGTATGGAGAAGCGTTTTTGTGTTGCAGCTGGAATGTGACAGGAACAAGTCCTCCAAAGATGTGAATTGTACAATTGGACCCACTCTTTGTGTTGAATTCCCAGATTTGGAGCATTAACAAGCTGGGTGCTGTTTCCTGTTCCAACTTTGATTTATTAAATTGTTGAGAAGAGGAAGTGTGCACTATCCTTAGCTTGTCCTGGTGTTCATTTCGGAGCACTGGAGCTCTTGAAAGACCAAGAAGCCCCAGGTTCTGTTGGTGTCCTCACATCTCTCTGGGAGTTCTGAAAGTTCTCACATGCAGTCTTATTCTCCTGGCTTTTGTCTGGCTTCTCTAGCTAACCAAGATCTCCTGCTTACAAAAATAAGATCAGGAGGAGTTTATGTTTTAAGATTTGTTTTGCTGCAGCTGTTCATTTTGGTTGGGTTCTGCAGGTTGGAAAGCAGACTGCAATCAAGCTCTTGAAGTACTGAGCAGGCTTCTTTTGTGTCTGTCTAAGAGCAGATTGTTAGATTTAGGTTACATATCTGGAGCTTTGTACACGTGTCTCTCCTAATAATAGTCAACTCCAAGCTGTTTAATTTCACCTTTTACTTCTAGACCAGCAGCATGTTGCAGACTTAAGAGTTTTTTCCTGAGGAAACAAACCTAAATAAAGGCTGCAGCCCCCAGCCATCAGTGGTGCAACCAGTCCTTTGATTCAAACTTCAGTCTTTGCTGTGCAGTCAGTTTGAAGATTAATATTAACCTTCCCAGGGTACTCTTAAAAAAGCTGGAATTTGACATGCCCACATAGTTATTTTTATTTTTTATTTGGCTCAGACTGGTGGGAGCAGCCCTTGGTGTGACACCGCATGGAACAAGGGCACAAGTAGAGCACGGGAGCATTTTATTTTTGTAAGTGCCACTGAAGAGCAGTGGAGATACAGTGCCAGGATGGAATTCTGGCAGGAGCTTACCTGGATAGTTGAAGTGATGTGCTGGAGCCTCTGACACGCCGGGAGTGCAGCTGGGGGCTGGCACAAGGTGTAAAGCTGCCTCTCTCTGCAGAGTGCTGCGTCCTCCCGGTGGCGGCTCCAACTTCTCCCTGGGCTTCGACGAGCCCAAAGAACAACCTGTGAGGAGGAACAAAATGGCATCCAGCATCTTTGGAACTCCTGAGGAGAACCCACCTTCCTGGGCCAAAGCATCAGGTAAGGCTGTAGTGCTTTGTTTCCACATCTCCTGAGGGGCATTGATTCATTTTGTGGCTAAGCCTGATGCTGCTGGTGGCTGTGTGGAAACCAGAGTTCCCTTTCTCCTTGGTACTTTGGGGCTCTAAATGATGTCTGCTTGTAGGAGATTGTTTATTTCTCATTAATTTCTCCCAGGAGGGTTTGTTTATGCAAGTGTTGGGCATGTTACGAGCAGAGAATTGTATTTTGGATGCAATTTCTCCAAGTTAAGTCACATAAGTGGACTTGTGTCTTACTGTTTGGAGTAGCAGCGATTGGTCTTGATTATTCAGAGGAAGTTTAGCCCCGTGTTCTCACAGCTGGGATTAAGCTTCCCTTTCTGCAGTGCACTGCCAGTATGGGTGCCCTTGGGACCCCAAACTCCCATCTGTTTAAATGACGCCCTCACTGCATGGGGTGCTGCTGTAAAACAGTAATTCATGAGTTATTATCTAAAGGACCAGGACTCTTTAGAATGGTAAAGCTCTGATTTAAAAGAAAAACCTCTCCCAAAATAACCCGAATCTATGACTATTTATGATCTGCTTTCACATGAAGTTTATCTTGCAACCTGATTAGAATCAATCTCTGCTTGTAGGGGCTAAGCCAGGTGAAACCAGAGACAGCTGTGAATCGTCTGGACCACAAAGAACAAACTCAACTGAGGCGAACTGTGGAGACTTTGTAGATCCCAAGGTCAGTACTTGACTACAAAGAGCCTGATAATGGACAATTCACACTCTGTGTGGGATTGATTTATCACGGATGTTCACACAGTTGGAAGCAATGTAGGATTTGAAGCCTTTCTCTCAAATCTGTTTTTTCCCTTTCCATCTGATACTCTTCCAGTATGATAAGGAAGGAAGGGCTGGATTTTTCACAAGGACCACTTTGTAGAGCTCTTAACCCATCTCATTGCTGAGACAGTAATGAAGTGGTGTGAAATCTAATTTCAGCTCTGTGTGTGATTGTGGGTTTAAACGTCTCACTAACAATAGTTACAACAGCAAACTCTGTGTGGGTCTGACAAAGAGCTTGGTTCCACATCCCAGCAAATTCTTACCTCAGTAGCATCAATGCTTGTTTTGTTTTAATAATACCATCAGGTGTGTTATTTCCTATATAAACTCCTTACTTAATAGCAATGTGGAGCATGATTTGTGGTGTTAATGGTGTTAATCAAATGAAATTTGCTAGATGTGTGATTACATTTAATGGGAAAAACAGGGTTCTTTTAAAACACAGTAAATTCAGTAAAAAGCCAGTAAGTCCTCTGAACTTAGGTCCCTAGGAATGTAGGATAGCCTGTATTTGCATGAACAAAATGGAAAAAAGAAATGTTGTTGTTTAAAACTCTCCAGCCTTAGGTTTTCTGAAAAGAAAAGAACTGGGTAGGTAAGTAATTGATCTCAAACGTTGTAGCAGACACCTTCTATCTTAGGTTTTATTTTGGTAATTGGCATCAAGCACCACAACCCATTTTTGTTATTAATTGTAGCTTTAAGTCACAAAACTGTTCTTTGTTATGAAAAATGTCTTGTTTCAATTTAGCAAATATAAGTGAGTTTGTTTTCTGTGGTATATTTTCTGCTATAAATTTAACTGTTTAGTCTGATTCTACTTTCTACTGAATTGTTTTGAATACTGTGGTTCTCAGCTTTGCAAACAGATTCTTCTCATGTGCAATACTTTACTTTTATGCAGTAATTCAGCCGCAAACAGCCTGAGAGTTAAGGTGATACATTTGTGTCAGTTTCTCTGCTTTTTTTTATCCCAATTTCTGCAGTTGCACTGTGTAATTAGCAGTGTTAAATCTATGAAAGCTGATAAACTTGATGCCATTGAGCAGCCTTGGCTGCTGCTGGGAGACTCCCTATCTTTGTGTCAAGCTGCAGCCTGTGAACAGATTCAGTATGTAAAGAATGTTTAACTGTTTATGTAGTGGAGGAAACTTCATCAGGAACAAAAAAGCTGATCTGTATTTCACAAATGAAGTTAAATACCCTGGACAGAACAAATGCTCTTGGCCTTGCCAGCAGATAAATGTTCGGTGTTGCGAAGAGTTGCTCAGTAGAGAGCAGAGGACACTCAACTCCTGCTTGTTGCTGTCATTGTAATTTTCTTGCCCTTCCTGCTGGGTAGTGGGAATGTTCTGGATCCTGTCAGTGCTGCCTGATGTGAGATGCTCTGTACAAAAAAGTGTTGGTACCCACCTGTGTCCTTCACTGCAGGAATAACAAGCGTGTCACATGTCATCAGGATTCAATATCTGTTTCAACTTTTAGATGTATGTTAGGTAAATAAAGGGCTGGTTAAATTATAAGTCAATCTATAAGAAATGGTTCTTACAAACCTATGATTTCAGTCTGCAGATTATGAGTGCAGAACCCACTGTGCCACTCTAGGTTCTGTCCCTCAGAGCCCATTGCTGCTCTGAAAGTGTCTCCCTGTGTCTGTGGCTCAGAATGTGGTGCCACATAGAGCAGTGTGCCCAGTCATACCATGGAGGAGTACCCACTCCATGGAATAGGAAAATGCTTTGTGAAACATGAGATGTAACATGTTCCTCTCTCTTTTCTAGGGAGGAGATGTTGGTGGTGACATTTTTGGTGAGTAACTCCCTTGGACTCTTCTAGTAAAAGCCTTTTGCAGATGGCTTTGCAGTAGAAGAGGATGTAGGATCTATAAATGGTAATTTATTAGGAAAGAGGCAGCCTGGGGTTGTCACTGGAATCCATCAAATCAACAAAGTGACCAACTGCTTTAGTGGAGTGTGGGCATGGGGGGAAACGGTGGAGTGCTGTTGCTTATCAGGATAAAAAGGAGAACAGTCTTGTTTTATTTTGCCAGCAGCTGTTGGTGTCAAGATTTGTCTAAGTACTGGAAGGTAAGGTGGAGACTGTTTTGCAAAGAGTTCAGTGACTGAAAGGCCAGACTGCCATTAGGGTTACTTATAATTAAATAGGACAGTCAAAATAATTTATTTTAGTTTAGCAGTTTCCTTCTTTCCCGTTGTCTTCTCATACAGTAAACTCCACATTCACAGAAAGAATCAAACCCAGCTACTGCTTCTGGAAGTGTCTGCATTAACCAGCTCTTAACTTCCTGTTGCTTTTTAAATGCTGATTTCTGCCAAGGAAGTTGATCTGCATACTGCAAATCTGTAAACAGAGGCATTTCCCCTTCAAGTGCTTTTTCTAGCTCAGAGGCTGGAAATGTCTCCTTTGCAAGATTCACTTTAGGAATAGCTGACTTCCTGATGACAGGAATGTGTGTGTTGACTGCTGCTTTCCAAGTGCTACTTTCAACACCTAAGAGTGGTGGGACATCCCTTGGAGGCCATTAGCACCTCCATGTCCTGAAAAGACTTTTGCTGGGGGGGGGTTGGGGAGAGCTTTTCCAGAACGTTTCCACTACCTCTGAGTGGTATCTGTGCCTAAAATAAGTGTTGCCTCTCTATCAGGCTGCTTCTAATCCAACTGTACAGGCTCTAGGATTTCTTTCCCATGTCTGTCTGATCTTAATTAGCACTATAGGCATCTAGAGTTTATGCCTTGAGTAGGAGGATGTGGTTTGCTAATAGAAGAAAACTGCTCTAAGGGCTCTGCTGCTTTTCCTGGTGCTTGTTTAAACCAGCTCCCCACGGGGCAAAGGAGATCCCACAAACAGCAGGGAGGTGAGAAGGGCTGGGATGCCAGGAAACAGAAATAGGCCTGCCTGGGATCAGGACAGCTGGCTGAAACTTGGAGTGCAAAGTGGTATTCCTGACTTTTTTTAAAAGTTCACATTTCTACAGGTGTTGTCTTTGTCTTTTGGTTTGTTTCTGGCAAGTGACAGTAAAGGGAGTTCTTATCAAGGGTCAGATAAATCTGTGCTGGGAGGTGGTTAAAAAACAAGTGTCATGGAAAGTAACTGGGGTTGTTTCCTGTTGTGGCCGTGATTGAAAATTAAATTTTTGAAAGTGGCCAAGATGAAATGAAAATGGCAGGCAAAGGTTTGAATGCTAAACTTTCACTGATGGTACTTAGGAACGAATAGAAATTAATGCCTCCTGCAAATGGTGTCTGTAGTAGATACCTGAACATCCTGATGGATGGTTAAATTAATTCCTACCATTGGCAGCTTTGGGTGTTGCAGCTCCGTGGAGCCCAGTCTCGCTGATCTAGCTGTGTCACTCCTCCCCTGGATACTTCTGCTGTGGATGGCAGACCTGGGCTGCTGAACGTCCCACTGGCACACCTGTGACTGTACTGGCCTTGTAGTGCTGTCTCTGGGGTTTGGAAAGGAACAGTGAACGCACCTCCAAACAAAAGCTGTCTGCTGACAAGTTCACAGCACAACCAGATTCTTAATGGGTTTCTGTCATCAAAAAATGCTTATTCTTTTGAATGTGGAAATTATTTTCTGTACATAACTGATTATAAAACCCCAAGTATGTGTCAGGTGGAATGTGTATATTTATTAATCGAGCCTGTCTAGGGTAAAAAAAAAACATTTATTTTGCAGCAGGGCTCTTGTTTCCTCTTTGGGAGCTGTAGTTCCTTTCTGGGTATCAGAGTTCCCAGTGGCTTGCAGTGCACTCAGCAGGGAGCTGTTTCAGGGATTAAACCCTTTCTGAGAAGGGAAGAGCTTTAATATTTTATCTGATCCTGTTGGTTTTACCACTTCACTCATCAGGCTGGCAAACTTACCTTGATTATGTGGGAAGTGCTAATGTGTATCAGCTACATGAGGAGGTACAGAAACTTCCCCCAAAGCCTCCTGTGCTGGTAATTCTTGTTTCTTCTGTGATTCAGGGGCAGTGTGAGCCGAATGAATGTGAGCAGCTAAGGAGAATTAGACGGTGCCCAATTGAGTGTCAGCAGTGCCTGACTGTACATGACCCACAGGAAGGTGGAGCCTGGATCCTGCACAGTGCTGGGACTGTCCCCAGGCAGGGACATTCAGCACTTGCTGAGTCAGCAGGCACTGGGACACAGCAGCTACAGGAGCTTCAGGCTTAAAACGTGGTGTTAACTGTTTGTTTCAGCTATGCTGGGTTAGTGAGCACAGCAGAGAATCTGTAGTGGAGATTATTCCTTATTGCATGGGGATTATGCTCAGATGCTGGAGTTCTTTGAGATTATTATAAGCATGAGTGGCAGAGGTTCAGTGGACACAAGTGAGGTTCTGGTGTTTCTGATAACGTTTTGCATAGAAAAAAATAAACTGAGTTGACACAGGATGTGAGGAAAGCTGCTGCTGGGGGTAGGAAGAATAGGAGGCAAAGGGTAGGACTTTAGTAATTGCCTTTCAGGTTGGAAAAATGACCTATGGGAGGTGGTGCTGGGAGTGGTTTTGTTCAGTGCCTTTGTCTGTGACCTGGAAAAGGTAATGAGCAGTGAAGTCTCCAATTTTGTTGGTGATATTACCTCTTTCCAGTAGTCAAATTGTGCTGATGGTGGGAAAATCTCACTGTCAGAAGGACTGAGCTAAATGAGGTAGGCAGGATAATCCCTGTGTAAGCAAGTGTAAAGTAATGGATTTAAGGGGGGAAGAACCCCAAAAACTAAACCATGGCAGCCTCGTGTTCAGCTCTGCTGTGGTGCTCCCAGGATCTGCCTTGAGTCCTTCCCCTTGTGAAATTCTTTGAGGTGTTTGGAGGTGCCAGCAAAATACTGGATGTCATCAGGGAGGGAATGGAAAATGACATCATTTTTTCTGTAAACAGTGGTAATACCCCCATATCTTGAATTGTGTGCAGTCCTTCACATGTGAAGAGCAGGGGTTGTACTGGAGGTGATGGGGAAGATGAAGGGGTGCAGTGGCTGCCCTGTGAGAGAAGATTGGAATAGTTTGTTCAGTTTGAAGAGAAGGCCAGGGGAGGGAATTTGATCAAGATCTACTGAATCATGAAGCTTAAGGTGAACGTGCAGCAGTTCTCTGAATTCTCCCAACCCAGAATTAGTGAGCATAAAACAAAGGGGTCTGTTGAAAACAGGTGAGGTTCATCTTCACCCCCAGTATCAGGGGCTACTTGGTGCTGATTTGGGCCTTTGGCTCAGAACTGGTTGTGCTAACCTGTAAAAATGTGAGATGCTGATGTACTTGCTGTACTCAATTGTCAACAAAGCAGATACATTAGTTTGTTCCAGTATCTAAAGTGCTTCCTGTGAAGAATTCCTTCTGTTCCCTGTCTTTGCTTGTGGTTGCTCAGAAGGATTTAAAATAAACTATGACGTGCTCTCCAGGGAGTGTACAATCAGAGCCTCCCCATGCATGCCTGTTCCCTGGTGTGTCCTGTGTGAAGCCTCAGAAGTGTCAGATCCTCTTTCCTCCCGTTAGGAAATTGAGGATGCGGTTTGAGCTCTTGCTGGTGCTGCTGTGACTCCCAGCACCTGCTCAAACTTCAGTGCCAGTGCCAGAGTCACAACCCTGACTAATTATATGTACAAGACTTGAGCCTTAAGCTGCTTGTCATTAAAAAAAAGTGAATTGCTGGTGTCCCCTAATAGCAGTTGGGTGAATGTGGCTCTTGCTGAAGGCCTGAGACTGAGCTGTAAGGCCTCAGATTTGATGTGAGAAGCACTTCTGAGGGCTGCGTCTGCCCTGCCAGTGGTTGACAGCATTGGAGTGTGTCTGTACCCCTGGACAAAACTGACAGGAGATGAGCTTCCATCTGAGCCAGCCAAACATCTGGCTCTCATCATCCACATCAAACACTTTAAAAGCTTCTTTTCTTCTAGAAAACACTGAGGCTGATGTAGAAGCTGCCCCAGGTCAGAGTGAAGAAAAGTCCCTGCCTGCTGCACCTGTTCCTAGCCCAGTAGCACCAGCACCTGCACCCTCCAGGAGAAATCCACCCGGTGGCAAGTCCAGCCTAGTCCTCGGTTAAACCTTTCCCTTCCTGACTGTTTTGAACTCGTGTCTGTTTTCTTTCCCCCATGCTTGTGAACTGCACAACTTGAGCCTGACTGTACATCTCAAATTTCTTTCATTAAAGAGAAGCACTTTATGTACTCCATCTTTTTTTGAAATCAAGGGTTTTTTTCCACTTCTGTCCTGTGTTTCCCCCAGATCTACTGGAAGTGACATGAGTGTTTTCTAGTGATAGACTTGAGGGAAAGCTTTATGAAGTATTGTAATGTAATTCGAAGGAGAGTAGCTTGGTTCTAAGTGTGCTTAGAGGGTTTTTGTACTGAGATTTTTTTTTTAGAACCCCTTAGCTTTACAAGGGTCTAGAATCCTGGTTAACCAGGCCAGCAAACAATCAGCAAGAGCAGTCCCTTCCTCCACATGTGGGATTTAGGGATCTAAAAGGCTTCATTGACTGCATGTGGTAAATGCCTTGAGCCCTGCTGTGCCATATAAATCATTAAGTGGTTAATGTACACCATGCTGCCTTTAAAAACAAAATAAATCTTGATACTGGACTACTAAGACACAGGGTCTGTGCCAAATAGAGGGCTGATGACCAGAGCCACCTGGCCTAGTGCTGGGAAGGGGCTGATTTAGACTTTATTCAGTAAAGGTGGAGTGGATCATATAAGTAAGAATTACAGGGCATTTTTTTTTTTACAACTGACTCAATGCTGTGCATGATCATGCTGGTGCTTGACCATGAGGTGAAAATCTCATCCTTTAAAGTGTGTGTTGTAATTTCACAAAGCTGGATTGTTGCTTGAAAGTAAATAATATAGAAATTTTGAAGCAATGTTTCCTGTGTGGGTTTTATTTCATGCTTTTGGTTTTGCTTTGTTCTCAGTTGTCCTTGTCTCAGCCAACTTGCCCTCTTCTAACAGAGGAGAGTTCTTACACCTGGCTTGAGGTCACCACCATGTGCCATCTTCCCTGAAGAGAGAATCTGACTTATCTCTTCATTTTTGTCTTCTAGATCAGAGAACTGTGGAATATGGCTTGATATATATAATCTGTTTTATCCAAAATACTGTTTTTTCTCAAGAAAATTGAGAAAAGTTTATTTTCCTCACTAAAAAGAAAAGAAAGGAGGACCCTAAAAAGGGAGGGGGTGGAATTGAGACCAAACCATGAAGTTCTCTGCTGTCCAATAAACCACAGCAGAGGATCGGTATGGAGCTCCCATGTCTTCCGGTGCCTTTTCCACCCTTCTCCTGGAAGAACCAGTGCCTGGAAGCACCCTGATTTTCCAGATCACTGCTGGGAGAAGCCCTGCGGTGGGATGCTGAACTTACCGAACTGGATTTGCTCTGACATGCTCCTCCTCTCCTCCATCGGGGTGGGGGGGGAGGGCCCTGTAGCTGATGTGCACCGTGCCCTGCACCGACTGCATAGAGAGCATGGGGAATAACCCATAAATAAATATTTCCTTTGCAAGCCCCATGCCCAGGGGAACTTGTTAATGCTCCTTGATGGCTGCTGAGGCTCCACTGCGCTTCGTTCTCCTCGGGGGAAACGTGGCAGCCGCATCTCGGCCACTGCGGGCTCCCCAGGGGTGCCGGGGGTGCGGCTTTTGTGGGCTTTTCCTCTATTCCTGCGGGAGCCCACCCTGTTCCCACGCGGGGCTGCCCTCGAGGCGCTCCGCCCCGCCCCGCTATGCATATTCATGTGACTAATACATATGCATGAGCGCTCTCGCGTGCCGGAGCCGGGGGCGGAGAGCCGGGATCTGGGATCGGGATGGGCAGCGCGGCCGCGCCGCTCCGGGTGCTGGTGGACATGGACGGGGTCCTGGCCGACTTCGAGGGCGCGGTGCTGCGGGAATTCCGCGCCCGCTTCCCGGCGGAGCCGCGGGTGGAGCTGGCGGAGCGCAGGGGCTTCTCGGTGCGGGAGCAGTACCGCAGCCTGCGGGAGGACCTGGCGGTGAGTGCGGCTGCGGGGCCAGCACACCCTCCCCACCCCGCCGGGAAACCTCTCCCTGCCCGCCGGGCTGTGCAAAGCTCAGCGCGGGACCAGTGTTTTAAAAAAAACCCTTAAATTATCTACCTTTTTTTTTTTTGTCCACGTATACCTAAATGGGATTCCTTTAAGGAATACTCAAACAATGTCATGTTTGTTTATGTAAGATAATAAGCAAAATCATGCCTATTCACTATATTTATAGGTTCCTCGTTCCAGGAACTTTTGACCATCAATGGTTATCAATCAGAACTCTGGCAGTTTGGAGCCTGTGGAAATGCTGACTGGATCCACACTCAATGTCTATCAGCCAGTGGCAGGAGCCACTCTATGGGACAAGAGGGAAATGAAATTGTCATTTCTTAGCAGTAACAATCCCCCAGGCTCAATAAAGGATCTTAAAATGAGCAATGAACTTCTCAGGGAATGTGTACAACACAGCCCAGATCAGCATCTGTTCCATTTCCTGACAGAGTCCTCGACTGTGCTGTGGTGACCAGAAGGAAGGCTGAAGTCTGGATTTACAGTATTTGTAATTTTGCTTTGCAAACCTCTCTGTTACTCATTCAGCTATCAGCAAACATTAAAAATGGCAGCAGTTTGCATGGATGGAGGGTGTTCCACCAGCCTTCTCCTGCGGTTCCTGATCTTCTACCTGCTGTGCACTCAGCTTGTCAGGGCATGCAGAGGGAATATGGATACAGGATTTCATTCTGTACAAACCCAGATATAACATTTATAGTTCTTCTCCTGCTGTGGAGCCATGTGAGCACGTGCAGAGCGCTCAGGGAGCTTTGGGTAAGTTATTATTCTGCCGCACAGCAAGAGCAAGAACATGAGTAGGTAAAGAGCAAGCTGAAGATGGTTCAGTGAATGGCTTGGTGACAGAATTCCCACACACACATCCCTCTGTAAAGGGCTGGTGATCCTCCTGGAAGATCTCACTGATTATCACTACACAGATTAAGGCTGCATGAAACACAAAATTAGAAATACTGTGAATCCAGACTTCACCCCTCCTTCTGGTCACCACAGGACAGTCGAGGACTTGGTAAGGAAATCGCTGATCCAGGCTGTGCTGAACACTTTCTCTGAGAAGTTCATTGCTCATTTTAAGATCCTGTACTGAGCCTGGGGGTTTTTTACTGCTAAGAAATGACAATTCACATTCATTTCACTCCTGTTCCATGGTGAAGTAAAGGCTGCTGCACCAGAGTAAGGGGTGGGAGTGGTGGATCCAGTCAACATTTCCACAGGCTCCAAACTGCCTGAGTTCTAATCGATGACTATTGATGGTCAAAAGTTCCTGGAACCTGTAAATATAGTCAGCAGACATAAATTTGGCTATCATTTTGCATAAACAAACATGATATATTGTTTAAATGAGTATTCCTTAAATGACTCCCATGCACAAAAAAATGTTGCAGGACATTTAAGGGGTCATGACTTTTTATTTGTTCTTTTTTGGAAGGTCTACAGTCTGATCTATCCAGAAAATTGCACTTTGTTCTATTTCTGGAATCCCCATTCCCTAATTTGGTTCATGCTCATCCTGTTCCTCCCCAGACCTTAGGTGTGGCAACGAAATAACCAGATAACTGGTTTGAATCCCACGCACACCAGCAGTGGCAGAAAGCTCTTATCTTGCCGTTCTAGCCTGGCTTCCTAAGGAAATTAGCTTTATGGAGCTGTGCTGTGTGTCTGTCTCCTTCAGTAATCTCTGGAGCTTTGGGCTGGTTTAGGTATGTTTGGCAGAACAACAAAGTTATAGTTTTAAAGATTTGAGGCTCCTTTGGGGTTTATGTAAATACCATACATTAGCTTCAAAACAGAGCCCTTGTTTGTTCTGCTGTGGCATATAGGGTGTCTGTGGGGCAGGAGAATCCCTGTGGAAAGTCTGTCCTTGGCTCCAGCTGCAGGGAAAAAAGCTTTGGCAGGAACCAACAGCCCACAGAGGGCAGTTTGTGGGGCCACGTGTCCATGCAGGGAAACTGAGCCTGCAGTTTGTCAATGCTGAAAGGAGGGGCTCAGCTGGACACCAGGGGGTCAGCTGGACACCAGGCTCTTTGTGGCAGGTGTCGGCTGTGTCTGTCCATGAACTTCCAGGGTGTGAGATATTCTTGTGACATGGGCTGGGAAGTGCTGTGGTGATGATTTATGCATCACCTCTTCCTAAGTGGTGTTCATGCTTAGTTGGTGCTGAGCAGCTGCCCCTTGAAACTTGAGCCATTACTTCGTTTTTGTTTCTGTTTTGACTGCAAGTTGATCATTAATTTCACATTGTAAATCCATTTTATTTAGAAGGACTTCTAATCCATTTTATTTTGTTCAAGATTTTTTCATTGCACTTGCCTATCTGCCCTCCTGTGTGTGTGGCCATCTTGGTGGGGATTTATCTCCATGTTTCCTGGCCCCAGACAGTTTCAAGAAAAGGATTCAACATCCCCATCAGTGGTAAAAAATTGGAGAATTATTTTTAAGTCCTGCAAGTGGGAAAGCTTAGGGACAGATGTAGTCCCTCCAGTTTTGTATCCAAATTGTTATCTTACTAATGCAAGTTAAAAGGACATGTTCAGCATCAGTAGCATGAAAATGAGGAAAGAAAATGGTTTTACTTTCTATTTCTAGTCACTTTTTTATGAGAGGAAATGGCTTTTGGTTCCAAGAGTCGTCAAATCAAATTTCTTTCTCCAACAAAGCCAGATTTTTCTGTGACGTGGTGGAAACTTGCCAGTTTCTGGTGTCTTGCTGTAGGATAAAAGAGCTTTCAGACACGAGCCCCAAGTCTGTAATTCAATCTCCTTGGGAAGAGCTCCAGGGAATTGTTGCTGGGATCAGGGAGGCTTTGCATGGAAACAGAGATCCGGGCAGATCTGATTGCCATGTCTGCACCTAGACAGGCTCCTTAACTCTTCTGATCTGCGTGTGAAATCAGACAGTGCTTCCAACTTTCTGGCTGTTGATTTATGAGTATTTGTAGGTGGTGATAACTGAGTGAGCTTTGGGATCTGGAAGTCTGGTTTAACTCCTCACTGCTGCTTAATTGAAATGGGTTTTATGCTGATGTTCCACTGGTGATACAGAGTAAAGAGACCTTCAGCTGGACTCTAAACAGCTGGACTCTTCTGAGCAAAGGCTGCAGCCTGCCTTTGAAGAATACCTAACAAGAATTAAGTTTTCCAAACTGTTCAGTGGCATGGCAATATATGACTTTAATGCTTGTGGAAAAATGCTGCTTTGACACCTCTGAAGTTCACTATGTGACCCCAAGAAAGTTAAGATTTGTGTGTCTCAGGGTAAAGAGATATTGGAAGATCTCTGTCTTAGGGTGAAACTTAGGCCTGGAAGGGGCCTCAGCCCTCGCTGCTGCTGTGGGTCCTTTGTCGTGATGGGATGTGGGATAAGGAAGGGAAAACCCATCAGCTGTGACCTGCTCTGAAACACTCTCATTTAACACAGGCCACTGAACAGTCACCAGGGAGCAATCCTTAAAATTAACTAACCAGAGCTGGATTCAAACCAGTAAATTTCCTAATAATAAAAGGTGTGAAAATGTCTTACCAGTAAATTAAGAAGAAAAAGGATTGGAAGGACAGTCCTACCTGGAAATTGGCCTGGAAATACTGCTCTTCCTTTTAGAGATTAAAGATGCCACTCTACTGTATCATATTAAATACCTTTTTGTCCCATTTTTGGCTGTGTTAGCTTGGCATAACATTGTTTCTCCAGTAATCTTGTATCTTTCCTATTTACATTCACTTAAAAATCATTTTACCTTTAGAGCTAACCTCCTTCTCCACTTGTTTATCATTAATTTCCTCTCTGGTTCACGTGGCATCCCACCTGTATAGAAGGTGGGTTTACACCGAGAGCAGGTGCAGACACAAAAGGGATAAAGCCCTTAATTGCAGAGCTCAGCCCAGTGCTGAACCAGGTGAAGGGAGCAGTGTCCCATAGCACTCCCCAACCCAGCCCAGCCCAGATGGGGTTCATGGGGTGCACAGGTCACCTCACGGAGCCAAAGGTTCTTGGGGAAGCTCAGAGATCACCTCTGAACTTCCTGCTGCAGTTTCAGACTCTTTGGAGCAGACTGCACCAGCCCATTACCTCAGGGGAACAGCTCCATCCAGGCTGGAGCCAAGGTCTGCTCCTTCAACAATATTTTAAGTGAGTGATTGAAAATCATAAAAAGCAGCAAAGACACAGAGCTTTCCCAGCACTCTCATCCTCATCCTTCCCTCTTGCTGAAAGGATTCCCCCCAGGTGTGTGGCTGTGCTGGCCTGGCCACTGGCACTGTCACTGCCGTGCCCTGTTTGCTCTGAAGGAAAAGAGGGCTGATGGGCAGCACCTGCGTCTGCCCACCCATACCCAGTGAATTCCTGAGCCCTCAGCAAATCTCAGCCAAATGTGACAGAGGAAGAGAAGCCTCCAACTTGTTCCTTTGGTTTTCATCAGAGTCAGTTGAAAGAGACCTGCTGGAAAGGGGTGGGGTGGGAGCTCTGCCTCCCTCAGCCCCCAGAGACTCCAGTGGGTCAGGGCTGGTCGTAGGGGCAAAGCCAGGCCAGAGGCAGCTCTGCCTCCTCATGAGCCACCACAAAGTGACTTCTTCTTGTGTGCCCGAACTGGACCTTTCCCAGAACCTTTTGGTTCTAACAAAAGGTGAGAAATTTTATAATTCATTCCTGAGAGGAAGCACCAGGCTGTCATGCAGGGGGTGACTGGAGAGTGCTGTGACAGAGCACAGCCACTGCTCATCGTCCTCTGTCTTCTGCAGGCCAAGGTAGCCAGTGTCTATGAGTCACCTGGCTTCTTCCTAGACTTGGATCCAATTCCAGGAGGCCTGGAAGCTATGCGGGAGATGCTCCACATGCAGGAGTAAGGACACTTCACACTCTGCAGCCCTTTTCCAGGACCTTACACGCTTCCCCGACTGCTAACAAAGGCTGTTTCTTTTCAGCACTGAAGTCTTCATTTGCACGAGCCCTCTCCGGAAATACGAACACTGCATTGTGGAAAAGGTGGGAGAGAATTGTTTTTATTGGGTTTAATGCTGCTTTTGCAAGGCCTTGCTGTTTCATACTACCCACGTTGAAGCTATTCCTTTCTAAAGACAGTTGCTGCTCCAGCTGCCAGGCTTCCCTCAATCCCTATCTGAGGGACAGCTTTCCACACACAGAGCAGTAACTCAGGGCAGGGAATCTCCAAGTGTCACATGGTGCCAGAATTACTGTGGAGCACGTCAGCCCTGAGTTCTTGGAGCTGGGCTGGGACCAGCTGCATCAGCAGGTGACAGCAAAGGAACTGTTGTAGTGCAGCACAGGGATGGGGTATTCCCAGGGGATTCCACTCTGGAGAACCATCAACCAAACAACCGACAATCAAAACCTACTTCAGTCTAAATCTGGAGCCTGAGATGTCCCAAAAGAGGCCAGTGCTCTGTTGAGGAGGCTGTAGTGTTGGAATAAATCCTTCTTGCCAGTGGCACGAGCATGGAAGGGGGACTTTAGTCACTGGAATGACTTAGATGGGTACAACCCATGTGCTTTGGGCAAGCAGCCAATGCTTCCCACAAACTCAACAGTTGGGCACGGCCAGGGCAGTGCTGAATGAAGGCTGTCACACAGACATGTTTAATCAGCATCCTGGGCCATAGCCAGTCTCCATGTGGGGATTCCTAGACACAGATGAAGGTTTTCAGGGGGAAAAAATTGCTCTATTAGGGCTGGTCTGACATGAGTGATGTGCAAACTGAGAGCACAGAGGAATTTTCTCCTATTCCTTGTCTCTGCAGTATAAGTGGGTAGAGAAACACTTGGGACCCGAGTTTGCGGAGCGGATTATTCTGACCCGAGACAAGACTGTGGTGGCTGCTGACCTGCTGTTTGACGACAAGGACACCATCCAAGGTTTGAACAGCATTTCCATGGCCAGCTGCTGGCTGGGGAGCCACCCCCAGCTGATTGCAGCTTTTCCCCCCTTCCTGCAGGTGCAGAGCCAAACCCGAGCTGGGAGCACATCCTGTTCACCTGCTGCCACAACAGGCACGTCCAGCTGCCGGCCCCACGCCGGCGCCTGCGCTCCTGGGCCGACGACTGGAAGGCCATCCTGGAAAGCAAGCGCAGGCAGTAGTGCAGGAAGGGGATGCTGCGCCCTTGCCACTGCCCGGGAACAACCAGCCCATCCCCTGCCATGCCCAGGAGGCACTGTCACTGCAGGGGTCAGTCACAGTAAATGAGCTGCTGTCAGACACAGTGCTCTGGGTTTCTGGAAGATTGCTCTGCACGCAGGTAATCTCTGTAGAATTTTGGATGTTTGCTGTAGGAGAAGAGAAACTATAAACTACAAGCAGCTGTGGTTGATTTTTGTGTGTGTTTAACCTCACTCCTGTTTGGTTTGTGCCATCTGGGGGCAGAGGGGAGGGAAAAAAAGGAAGGAAGGCTCTGAAAAGGGAGCAGATCCACTGTGGGTGTCTGTCAGGGAGCACGGTGCTCAACAGTCAAAACTTTTAAATTTTGTGTTTAGTCACCCAGGCTTTTGGGTTTTCTCTTGCCTCAGTGGCTGATAATGAAGAGACTAAGCTGGCTTTGATTTCTGGCCCGTGTGCTTGAGTAAGAGTGGGCAAAGGCTGCAAGTGCTAGAGAAAAATATTCATGAGCTCACACAGAACTGAGTACACAGCATTTAAGTTAATGTTTTATTAAGAGAAGCTTTTACAAGACAGCTGTTCTCATGAGTCAGACTGCCAGGAGCCACCTTTTTTTTTTCTACTTCACCTTTCTCACCAGTTGTAATGAAAGAAAAACTTACCACTTCTTCATTTAAAGGGTAGCTACAGCCTGCCCTATGCAGTGATTCCCTAGCTGGCTGCCTGTGCCATGATTAGAGGGTGGCATAACTAGTTCCCCAGGGATGCAGAGACTGTGAACTGCCAGGGCAGGGAAACTCCTTTCTCTGCAGGAGGAATAAATTTCTGTGACATTTCAGTCACTTGAGTTGACACTTAGCATCACTTGTCACTGACACTGAAGGGGAGAGCTGCAGCACAGCTAGCCAGGAACTGGAGTGGATATAATTCTGCCCAATAACCCGAGCAGAAAACCCCTCATTGATGGGAAGGGTTATTTGTGCAAGCTGGGTGCTGAGCTGCACTTGGCAAAGTACTCTCCAATGCGCAGCCATGACCTGCTTTATTTTAAATATTTGCTTGCAGGCTTAGCTGTGTGCTTGGCCCAGCTGCCATCATAGTGCTGTTCCATCCTCTTTCTTAACTAAACCCCAGCACTGGTGGCACCAACTCCCCTCTTTAATGCTGCTCTTGACCTGCTGAGCAGAAAGTGAGAACAGCGGGAGGTTCCCCTCTCCACAGCCCCACGCTCAGTCCTTGGGCAGAGGAATCCCCACTGCCGTGTGCCTGCTGAGGTTCCTGGCCTCCTCCACCTGCGGAGGGCTGCAGTAATCCTGCAGGAAGATGGATGCCAGGTTGCTGAGGCGCGTGTTGGCCGAGAGCGAGAAGCGGAGCATGCACTCCACCACGGGCAGTGCCGTGGTCTGCGCGCGTGAGCGCGGTGTTGTCAGGAACATCAGCGTGGTCACGGCCGACACCACGGTCTCCTCGTTGGAGCTGGACAGGCAGTTGATGATGGGATCCACCCCGTTGGCTGCCAGGATGTACTCTTTGTTTGTTTTATCTAAGCAGAGGTTGCAAAGACCACCTGGAACAGCAAGAGAAAACCGTCTGAGGTGATGCAAATTCACCGCTCATCCTGTTTCTAACATCCAGATCTTCTGTTTGGATGGAAAATTCTTAACGGTTCCCTAGGCCGTGTTTTGTTGATTCTTTCCTGAGATTTTCCACCAGCACACTCCTCCTCCTGTGTGTCATTAGAGGGCACTGTTACTGCTGCACATAACTGCTTCCACAGAATGATTCCAGGATCACTCATCCCTAATGGAAGACACAAGCCAGCAGTTTATTACTCCAGGTGCTATAGAAAGCCAGAAAATGGAGATAACAGACTTAGTAGCCAAGAACCACAGAATGTCTGAAACTTGAAACTTTGAGATGCAGCCACAAACCTCAAAAATCACTTATGTTTAGTATCATCTCATAGAACCACTCACAGGATCTGGCCCCTTAGCTTATGTTCAGACCATGAAAGGCAGTTCCTCAAACGATTGATTAAAAAATGTCAAGTAGTATTCTAGAAGACCAGTTGCCAATAGCAGAATGGTTACATAGATCTGTACAACATACCTGGCAAAATCTATGTATAAATGACTGCTTCTCTATAGGAGAGATTTCAGTAAAAAGTTAATCAGGTCGTGTTTAGGGAAAAAAACCCCCAAAATCCTTTCCAGATAGCATCTTCATTAAGTTCTGTGAGGACATGGAGGGCCATGCTTGCCTCTGACTTCTCTCCCATTCTGCACTAAACGAGGCTTTATCAGCACAGTGTGGGCTTGTTTTCGGAGCACTACATGAATTTGGGGCAGATTAACGACCGAACCGAGCGCGGGGCCCTCAGCTGTCCCCTGACCAGGAGACAGCTGAGGGTGCTCGGGGCCGCCCTCACCCATGGCAAACTCCACGAGGGTCTCGTTGTCCTCGGTGAGCATATCGAGGAACAGGTCCAGCACCTGGAGCTGCCGGAGGTACTCGTAGTTGCTGGGATCGTAGGCGAAGTTGGCCAGGTTCGCCAGCACCTGCTCCTTGGCCTCTGCAAGGGAAAAGAGTCGGGTGTGTGAAGAAACGCTCGACACGGAGAGGGCGAGCGAGCAGCGCCGCTTGTTACCTGTGCTGTCCGTCACCTGGAACTCGGTGACGAGCGCCTGCAGGTACTCCAGCCGACCCAGTTCCATCGCGGGACACCGCACCGGGCTGCCCGTTCCCCCGGGCAGCGTCGGCTCAGGGACCGGGTGTACCGAGGGATGGGGAGGAAACGGCCGCCTCAGCCCCACAAGCACAATCCGCCAGCCGCCNCATATATTGTGTATAATTATATATTTTATTTAAAAAAATAGATTTATAAAATATTTAAAAATAAATGAGCCTGTGTCGAGGTATTTGACTGTCTCGTTATATGGCAAAGCTTTGCTGTTTAAATGCTTTGTTCTGCAAAGCAGCTTACCCTTCCCCACTGATTACTTAATCAAAGAATTTTCACCTCTATATATGTTTTGCTGCTCCATCCCAATGCTGCTGTCCTTGTGGTAGTGCTGCTTCTGGACCAGTTCCAGCTTAGATAACAGGATTGCAACTCACAAAGCTGAGGGAGAAAAGGTAAAAACATACGTGCAGAGTGAGGTAAATTACCTGGGAAAAAAATGAAACAAAGCCAAGGAGTGAATTAACAGAGCAGCAGGTGATGCTGCAACACCTTGGTTGTACAAAGGTTTGGGCACAGAGCGGAGCAATTCCCTTGTCTTGAACTAACACAGGTCGGTGAAAACACCGCAATTTTATGTGCCGCAAGAGGGTTCAATTATGGTTCATGTCGTGTAAATGTACAAGGTAAAGGCTAATAAAGATCAGAAACTGTGGGACTCTGCAGAAGTTTGTACTGCTTTTATTGAAGTAATTACATGCACGGATGTTCTTCTGTGGATAAGACAAGGAACAGGCCGTGAGAACAGGTTATCATGTGTTATCTCAAATCCAATTGATTTTCATATCAAGCAAATTAGTCATGGACTGATCCACATGGCACCAGTGACAAGAGTGGTGGGCTGATAACCCACACAGCTGGGGGGACTAAAATTATCTGTCCATGACTACATTAAATAGAAGGATTAGCAAAGAAGCTTCACTGAATGCAGTAATGCTAAATATTTTAACATTGTAATGGTGTGGGAAGACACAGAACATGAAAGGGAGGGTATTTATTTCTACCTGGTGTAAAAGTTAAAACCAGACTAAGCACTAGCAGCTTCAGCTCTTAGTGTAATTATCAACTGAAGTCAGTATGTATTTATGTATATGTCTAAATATATATATGTATATTTCTGTGCATATTTAAGTATATATATATATGAAAATGATCAGCAAAGGTTCTACAAACTATGTCTATATTAGAATGTTTTGCTGCTGTAGTAAGAAATCTCTTCTAATGTGTGGCTTTGTAAGTTGTAAGTGCTGATACGATTTAAAGCCTCATTTGTCATTAAATAGAAGGTGAATGAGTAATGCAGGAAAGCAGGAGCAGAGAAAGCAAACATAGGGGGCTAGTCCATAGAAACAGAGCGCTACTGGGGTTGACTAATAAGGAGAGGAAAACTGTGTTTGAAAAGGAAAAATGCAATTACTTCTGTTTGTAAGAATTGCATTTACCCAATATCGGCTGTATAATTTAATGGTCTGAGTGCTCCAAGCACTTGCTGTTTGCCAGAGTAGTTCCAGACACCAGAGCAGGGGCTGGTCTAGCTGGGGTAGTCACAGCTCCAGAGGCTATTCTGGTGACTTCCATAGCACATCAAAGCAAGAATTCAGGAAATGTTAATTTCTAGTAGTTGTTTCTTTTCTTATAACTACTAGCCATGTCTGCAAACAGCAAGCTAAGCTCTTAAATTAAGTGACTTTGTACTTCTGAGGTGTCTTAGAGTGTGTAAAATTGCTGTAACCTTTATTTGGGGTTTATTGCTATTAAATACAAATAAATAATATTAAACTTTTCCAAGTATTATCCTGGCAGAGAACCTTAGGCTTTTAAGGATCATGATCTTGCAATATTTCAGTGTGGGCTTCCCAGTGAATGTTTCATTTTGGTGAGGAAAGGTGCTTTTTGCCAAAATGCTTACCTTGCAAGGGTCAGAGTATCTTCAATGATAAAGGGAGCAGGGGAGGGGCAAGAGGGGACACAGGGAGCAAGGAACATTTAATTCTGGTCAATTTTTGTTGCTCTGCTGTTTCTCAGAGATTTGTAACCTGGCTGAGTTATTAGTGTTTGTCCCTAATTAAAACCAGGGTTGTTTTACTGTCTTCTGGTGTTAAAGAAACTGCTTCAGTGGGACTGTGGTTTCCTTGTGTAAAGGGCCGACCTTAAACTAATGAGGGGAACTTTTATTGCTTTCTTTTCCTTCTAGTCCCCAAGATTCCTAAGGACTGAGTGTTGCTGCACTTGTAGGATCCATCTGAGGGGGAATATTTGTTATTCTGTAGGATGCTCAGGTCCCTCCCGTTATCCTTTGCCAAGCTCCTGCTCAAGGCAGCTTGGAGTTCAGGTTGGAAACACACGTGGGAGAGGAGACCCATGGAAAGGAGAGGAAGGGGATTGTTTTCTCTGTTATGGGAGCTCAGACATCTTATTCACCTGTGGAAACACAGCATAAAATGTTACTTCTTGTCTGCTGAGTATTTGCTTCAAATCTGTGGGTTGTGGATTACTGTTAAAGGGTCTGTGGAAAGTAACCAGGGGAGACAACTCTGCTTTCAGGCTTGAGTTCTGTAAGGCTGTTAGAAAGGTTTCAGTCATCAAGTTGAGAAAGGTTAAAATAACAGGTTTGTGAATTGGTTGTTTTTCATCCCAGAAACCTCTCCCTGCACCTGTGAATAAGTTGCAGTGACCCCAGTGATGAGTCTGGGAGTATCAAAAAGCAATTCTGGAAAGCACTCTCCCTGCTTTCCATTCTAAATTATCTTGCACTGCTGTGCACAATCAAGAAATGATCAAAACAGGTTTCTTTGCCTTGGTGTAGGAGGAGCTGATCTCTATCAGCTTCAGTTGGTGAAGATTTTTTGGTTTTGTCCGATACATTTCCTTTCTTATGAAGCAGCCACAGTGAAAGCATTACAGGTGGAGCATTTGGGTCCATACAGGAGTCATTCCATTGCTCCTTCACCTAACCTTTGTTTCCTGTGAGAAACTGTGGGTTGTAGCTTACACCATATCTTGCCTGGTTTGCCCAGGACGTTTGTAGCAGTGGGAGGATCTGGAGCAACATAACCTCAAGTTTCCATAAGAAAACAGAAAGGGAATTTTGAAAGGTGAACAGAATTTAAAATTTAAGAATGACACACAGAGAAAATGGCAATCTGCTCAGCTGCTTAGCTGTTTATTTGCAATAGCTAGAAGAGATTTGGGGCTTAATCCCTTTTCATTGCTTTTTTGAGAAAGCCCCCTCATTTTCCTAGGAATGTACAGTGGTCTGTTTTGGTAAGATGAGATGACCCAGTCCCTGTTTGCTTCATAGTTATGGACCATGTAAGCATTACATAAGTTAATAAACATATGTGATGAGAGATTAGATATGTGTATCTCCCACTAATCATCTCATTTAAGTATAGGTTTGATCAGGAAATGCGAATCCTCCTGGGTCTGTAATCCCAGAGCAGTACTGGAGAAGATACTGAGCTGTGGGAGCAGGAACCCATCTGAAGGGCTGATGCCTCTTCTGTGTAAAAGCCAGCTGTGAAGCCATGGTAGTCTCTGAAAACCTTGGAGTCAGTTTTCCTGTGGTTTTGGTTTTTTGGGTTTTTTGTTTTTGTTTGTTTGTTTTGGGGTTTTTTGTTTGTTTTTTTTTGGTTGGTGTGTTTGTTCTGTCTGCGGATCTCTAATGAAAACTGTGGGTTTGTCACTAGGAATCTGATAGGACAGTTCTCCAGACAAGCACTGCAGTTGAGTTTGATATAACAGTTCTTAGGCACTGCAGTTCCACTGAAAGCTGTTACTTCTTCCATTTCACTCCCATTTTGTGCTTCCATCTTTTTGATTGCTCTAGTGTGTTGGGTTATCTTCATCTGCATGCTTCATGAGCTGTTATCCGCGTCTGTCGATCAGGAATGATACAGAACATGATCAAGTTTGCATCTTGAGCTGATGCTGAGGCTGCTGCAGCCATTGTCTGAGCAGTGACAAGCCTAAATCCTGGGAATGTGGCAGAAAAAAGCCACTCACAGTCAAGGATGTATGGATAGAAAGTCAGCAACACTGGCTTTTCTCAGTATGCTTTCCTCACAGATTTCTTTGTAAGTTCTGCTTGTGCTTATAAGAAGTATAAGTTGTGTTTGTACAAAGTTGTCTATAATGAGAATGCTGGTGTAATTAGGTTCAAAAGTCTAAGACTAAAGAGCTGAATTGATCTCCACAAAGAGGACCTGCAGTTGCTTTGAATTTTGTCCTATAAAATAATGCATATCCTTATTCTCAGGTCTAATATCACCCTACCTGCCCCAAATGGGTTCCAGTTAATGCTGAAGTGTGTTTACATGAGCCATGAATCCTCTTTTATATTACATTAAACAGCACTTGAGATATCAGTAGTTATACAAAGCAGGCACTCCAAGGCTTGGTGGGTTTGGTTTGGTTTTTTTTGAAGCTCTGGAGTTGAATTTTGAGGCTTTGAAACTGTCCTTGGCATGAAGAACTCCTGTATATGCCTCATAGGAGAAAATAATTAATCTTACTAGAGACTTGTCTGAGTTCTACAACCCACACAGCTGCTTCTGTATAATATTTAGAGATGTGGAAAATAATAACATACTTCCAGTGGAAAGTGTTTGTCTTGCCACACCCAACATGGGAAGCAACCAGGAAGCCTGTGCACCAAAATTGCATACTCAGATGAGGCAAAAATACTTCTTTGTGAAGAACAACCCATTAATACGTGTTATGCAGCACTTCCAACTGGAACGTGCTTGTGAAATTCCATTGACTTCTTAAAGGTGGTGACTTAACCCAATTGAACTGACATAGCTTTTGTCTCGGCGCTGGGTCCTGTGCCTGTTATCCCATGGTTTGCTTTAGGAGAGCTCAGATCTCTTTGTGCTTTGTCTCCCTGGCTGGCACTGGGTTGTGGGCTGGGCCCGTGGTCTGGATCGCTGTCTTGGAGTCTGACATGGCTCTGTGGAGCGGAAGTGCAAAAGGGAGATGACAGTTGTGGAAAGCAGACAGGTTTTTTTCTCATCTGCCACCAGAGTTGGGCTGTGTGTTGCTTTGTACAGACCACTTCATTGTGTTGTTCTTTTTCCCCCTTCTTTATTTTCATATGCTCGTGATGTACTCAACTGCTGGAGGGGATTGATTTTCAGCCTTAGGTTCTGTTGACCTTTCACTATATTGGTATCTGGAGGGTTTGTCCAAATGTGCCTTGGAAGCCTCCCTCAATTTGTTTTTTTTTTCCAGAGCACAGAAGCTGAGCCCCATAAATAATGCAGCTGATAGGAGGAAGAAGCTGGAATTGTAGAAGACGTAGTGGAAATCACTGGTTATGTCTACCAGGAGACCTGAAATAGAAGCCATAGTTTAGCCAAAGAGAAAAGGCACACTAAAGGCATACATTTACCTCAATGTTAAACCCGCATCATTCAGGAAACTGCCATATACAAAAGACAAGCATTCTGATGAGTTAAGTTCTCTCCACTTCTCTACCTTCTAGGGGTTGTTTAGTTTTTTATTTGTAGTCACAAGTCAGGTGATACTTCTGTAGAAAGTATTTTTCAATACACAGAGAAATCAGGAAAGAAAGGAAATTGTAATTTTTCCCCAACCTGCTGCTTCATTTCATTTGCTCAGCAGAGGACACTTGTGCCACCGCCACTCAGTGGCTTTTGGAAGGAGTGACCCTATTACAGCCTAGGGCAGAAAATAGAACAACTAAATAGAGAAATAGCTCAGAAATGTACATACTAAGGTCTCTAAACAGAACATTTGTCTCTAATCCTGTGTAATGAGGGATAAGAAAATTCACAGCACAGCAAGATTATGACTAACATTAAGTGACCCCAATATAAACCATTTAGAAGCGTAAGATATCAAGGGAGTAATTTAACACTAATGTTAGAGATGGAAAAGTGATACTTGGGCCAAATACATGATGCCTTCCATAGGTTGCTTATCAATGTGGAAATACTGGAATAATGTTTTTTTGCTTCTATTTTTCACTCAAGATTGGTGATGTTTCTTTCCACAGTGCACTTTTCTGTAGCGGATTTTAGGACTACAAACAGAAACTGAGCTGCTTTTACTGTGCTTTGTTTTGCCTATCTGCTGCTCCTGTCAGAGATGTCCAAGAAAGGACATTTTTTGCTCTTTGAGAAAAGTGACTGACACACTAATGCCAGGTAGTACCATGAAATATGGTGCATGTTACAATCACATTATTGAACCAGACATAATTTTCCTGCTGAGTAGCCACAATTCATTGCCTGGAAAAGAGAACTAAAGCCTGAACTGAGGTTGACATGCTCAGGTTGACATTTGTTGTTTGTTAGTCTTTTGAATTCACTGGTGTACTGCAGGAGCAGGTGTGTCTTGGACAGGTCACTTAGTGGCATTTGGAGTGAACTGTGAATAATTTATTGGACTGAGAGTCATAACTAGTGCCTTTTTTGTCTCCAGAGAAAAATTAATATGCTCCAGAACTTGGAAAGAAGATTGAACAGAAGCTTTTACTATGGGGCTTTTGAATAATGTAGGACTGGTAATAATTCTGAACACAGTTAATTTGTTTAATGGGATGTTCACAATTCCTTGAGACTTCATGGATAAAACAATGCAAACTGGCAAAATGGTGAAAGAGTTCGTAGTAATTCCTCTCTGCTTCTTGCCACTCACTGGAAAAAAGCTGTCATTGCTCCCATGCCTATCAGCTTGCTTACCAAGTGAGTAATTTTTTCAGTCTGCTTTTGATGCAGCTGCAGAAATGACCTTCCAGCTGTCAGAAGAGGCTGATCATTCCTTTCCTACCCTACCTTTTATATTGCTCCCTTTGCATAAGTCACCTACACCATGGGTCTGGAAACTCCTTTATTCCTCTTTTTGATGCTCCTAAACACTTGTCACCAGTTTCCAAACCACCACCTTTCCCCCAGCCAGCTCTCATAGCCTCTCTCACCTGTGAGCGGGGGCCCAATGAGGAGGGTGATGCTCTCCAGGATGGTGAAGAGCCCTAGAGCACTGGAGAACCTGTCCATCTCTACCACATCCATCAGCACCTGGAAGACAAGCGCCCCAATGCCACTCATGGCTATGCTGAGGATGACGCAGTAGAGGATGAGCACACTGAACTCAGCTGAGATGATACAGATGAAGTTGCTGAGCCCGCAGAGGAGTGCAGCCAGGCTGAACAGGTAGATGCGTCTCCCTGTGAAGACTCTGTGTCCTGAGAGCAGCCCTGTGAGAGGGCGGATGAAGATGTTGATGAACCCGATGATGGAGATGAGGAGGGCTGCCTTGTGTTCCTCCACCCCGCTGTGGATGGCATACGGCACAAGGTAGACATGGGGTAAGGCAAACCCCATCATCATCCAGGTCACTCCAATAGTGTAAATCTGATAACCTTTGTTTTGACAGAAGATGTCAAAAGCCAGGTAGTTCTGCAGCACATGGAAGCATTTTGTCCTTCTGGTGTGCTGCTGGAGTGTGGGGTGGTGAGGAGATGCTCCATTGGACAGCTGTGCCTCTTCTGCTCTGCTCCCTGGCTCCTCTTCGGGCTTGGCAGACTGTGGAAGTGACCCTGATGCCAGCTGAATGGGTCTCATGATGGCTCCACAAACACAGCAGTTCAGTAGTATTCCTCCAAAGATGAGGAAGGTGTTTCTCCAACCCATCTCATCCAGCAAGTACTGAGACAGCAGCGGCCACAGCGTGAATCCGAGGGAGACGCCGGTGGAGGCCACGGCATTGGCCAGTGTTTGCCACCGTACAAAGTAGTAGCCCAGCACAGTCACTCCTGCCTGGAAGCTGAAACATGATCCCAGACCTAAAGGTGAGAATAAAAGGGTAAATAATCCTTCTACATTGTCTTAAAGGGTGAAAAGAGCCCAAATTCAGGGTGTACCCGCAGATGACTTCATCTGCCACTGCAGCATTTTCTGACCTGCCAGGCCACACAGCCCCCAGGGATTGATTAATACTCAGAAACCCCACACCAGGGATGAAGAAGGATGTTGTGTATAAATTAAACTATTTGTGTTCTTGGGTATAGTAAATATACTGATCTAAATGGACATTTTTCTGGGACACACTGCAATTCCTAAAGTTGTTATGGAATTGCTCATTAAAAACTTGAGTTTTACACCACATGCAACAAGCAGTGCTGCTTTCACGATGCTTTCATCAGGGCTCAGCGAGTTGCTTCTTTTTCTCTCTATGCAGTGGCCACTGCTTAACTTGCAAGATCCAGGAGGATTGGTCCCAGAGTAAGGAATTAATTTCTCTGTGTTATTAAAAACCAAGAGTTGAACGTTGGTTACATAGGAGAAATATTTGAAAAGGAAAAGTTCCCATCTGTTACTGCTGTTCAAAACCAACATGGTCTTTTGTTAGAAAAAGACACCTCCATTCTCCCCCACATTGGGAGTGGTGAAATACAAGCCCAAGGAACCTGGGAAGGACATTATCCCAACACATTATGTTCAGAGATTGGAAAAACAACAAAAAACCCTCCCTTCTTGAAAGACAAAAGCCTGAGAAGCTACTAAAAAGAACAGACATCCTTTTTCTCCATTTTACCCTCTGGAGACCTGTAGCTTTTTCCAGAGAAGCACTTCCCAGTGAGCTTGAGGGGGTGAGGTGTGTGCTAAAGGGGTGTGAAGGCCAAGTCTAGTGGCTGTAGGATTCCTGCTGTGCTGGGAGGCTGTTGAGTTCTCTTATTTCAGAGATGAGTGGAAAAATGTGACCACTTAGTCGGGGCTCTCCCGTTTCCCATCTCCAGCACAGCAGCTGAGTTTCCCTGCTCTCCGGTACATACCAGTGATGAGGCCAGCTGTGAGGTACAGCTCGCTGATGGACTTGCAGAAGGAGCTGGACACCATTCCCAGCCCGCTGAGCAGCCCACCCAGCATCACCACAAACCTGCAGCCAAACCGCTTCACCAGGATGCTGCAGAGGGGCCCTGGAAGCAGAGAAGAAAAAGGGAAGCAGTTAGGGAGGAAGGAAGTATTTTGTACCTGCTGGATTGCTGCAATTATCAAATGATGTAGTCGAGAGACCCCAAGGGTCGTCCCAGCAGCTGAACATAGTGGGGGAGACAGGTAGAGAAAATATATTCTGTGATCCTCCCAAGTGCTTGGCCAGCTTGTTGGCTGAGAGGAAGTCTGTGATCTGCTGGGATTTCTACCATCAAGTAGGTTTTTCATTAAAACCCTTGCAAATGGACTTCTGGTGAATTCCATGAGATTGTGATAAATTACTGGTTTGTTAATGACATTTAACATCCTTCATTTTGGGGCAGGGAAAGATTAGTTCACACCTGCAGACCATCAGTGGGAGGGTGCTTCTCTCTGCAGGTTCTGGAGGAAGAGGATCTGAAGGTAGAGTTTCTTTTCCTCTTCCTTCAAGAATCCTCACGGTTTTCCAGGTTTTATTAACTTTTTTCCCCAATTCTGAACATTTAAGGTTATGCAAGCAAATGCAAAATGACTGTAAGCTGCAGAATTAGGAGTCAGTCAGTGTAGGGTATATAACCTGTGGCATATTTGTGACCTAAATCAATGTCTGGTTTGAAATAAAATCCACACAGTCGAGTGAACAGTGGAACATTATTAAAATTAGGAGTGCAGCTGTCTGTATTTTGATCTGCTTGGGAGATTTTCACCTCAGACTTCACTGGCCTTTGAAAAACTGTCCAGCAAATGTGACTGGATTATTTTTCCTCCTGCTAAAGACATTAAGGATGGTACTGCTGTTTAACTAGCCCAAGAAGGCATAAATTGAACACTATAAAATAATGAGATTGGCTCTAAAAAACATAAGGGTTTTTCATGATTAGTTCCTGGTTACTCGTTGTCTGGGTTTCAAATGTTATTTCCCACTTGCCTGGGGCTTTTGTGCTTTCTTTTGCAAGAATAATATCAACAAAAGTGCTGCATTTGTATGAGTTAGTCCAGAGCTTTCCATGTGCCTGGATATCTAGGAGCGGGAACCTGTAGGGGCCTGAAATTCCCTTCTGGAGACAGATGTAGGACCCTGAGATCTCTCAAATTATCATATAACAAAATAATCATTAATGGCTTTTACCTAGGAACACAGCACCCATAATGGGATCTGTTTGGCTGAGTTATGAGCCATTGTTTGCCCTGTGCCCTTCCCTGTTTCCTTCCATAGCTCTCCTGCATGGAACCTTCTCCCAGTACTGACTGCTCTGAGAATAGGCTGCTCTGCCCATTTCTCTTCCTCTTCCAAATTTGCAACAAATAATTTTTTTCGCCCTTCAGTTCCTCTGAATTAAAAAGAATAAAGGTGAAGAAAAAAGAGAAGCACCTCTAAGAGGTACTGGTGACAGGAGAATGCAATTTTGGGAAAGTTTTAAGTGCTGAAATGATGGATGTAACAGGACAACCTGAATCAAGTAGAGCCTAGCCCCCTGCAAAGGAGGTACGAAGTTGCAGCAAAAGTCATGTGTGCTTGGCCTGAGAGGGGGGCTTTGGTCTCTGTTTATTTTGTTGTTTTTTTCTTCTGGTTTGTGTTACTGCTGCCTCGTGCTCCTGGGGAACAAGAACAAGCCCCCCTGTGCTGTAACACCCTGCAAGACGAGACATAACTGGCAAGCAATGTACAACTCTGGCTGTGCCCTGACAAATTCTATTGTGAATATCATTAACACAAGGCTATTCTTTCCTTATCCAATTTATAGCTTTTGGATCTATGTATTGGCTGTCTTTGTATTACCTTTTACTATGGTTCCAGCCTCCTACACAACAATTACTTCATTAAAGATGACAGGATAATTGACATTCTTGCGGATACTGCCAGAATTGTCCTTCCTGGACATGCTGGGACCAAGCTGCTTCTGAGACCATTTCCCAGAGCCAGCAGGTCCCAGTTGGATCCTTCCCACTAAGCACAGAAGGATCACAGGGGTTGGAAGGCAGGATGGGGAATGCCCAGCAGCTTCCGAATTCCAAGCCCCGAGGATACTGCTCTATTTCTGCTGACTCTCAATGGTGATTCCTTCCCTCGACATCTCTTTCCATCTGCACCTTGATATTCTGGACCCAGCTGTTTCTGCTAAGGTGCAAACTCTCAATTCCACGCAGGTGGCTGCCAGCAATGTCCTGCATGGGACAGACTGAACCTGCCAATGCCTTTGCATCAGTGCGACTCAGGGCTCTGCGGTTGGTTTTTTTTCTTTTATCATACAGTGTCAACTTTCACCAGCATTAGAAGGGAGCAGGTATGAACTCAGGGAGAAGCTCGGATACGCAGGCTTTCCCTCTATTTCCTGGTACGGTTTGGGTTGTCTGCTTATCAAATAAGCACAGGATTTGTATGGGTCACAAAGCACAGGCCACTCATTGGGAAGTCCTCAAGCTGCTGGGGATTTGGTTTTCTCTCTGCAGAAATAAAAAAGCATCCCCGCATCTGTGTGTAGAATCTGGGACCACTGTTCTGTGCTGCTCACACATTTTATTTTGAGGGGAAAACCAGTGATTCACTCCACTATCCACAGAGCACAATGCTGCTTCCACCCCTGCAGCTGGACGGTGCTCCCTGACCCACATTCTGCACTGATCCAGCCCTGTTCACGTCCACCCTGATGCCTGTGTGGGTGTGCACTCCGTGCCACCGCCCAAGGAGCTGCTTTTAAGGCTTTGCCTCAGCTGGCAGCTTGCAGGAGCTGAGCTTTTGGCATCTCTTCAGCCACAAAGAACAGAGCCGTCACGTGGCACTTGGAAGGAGATGTGCTCTCATGGACAAGATGAACCAAGAAAGCCCCAGAGGTCCAGCACTATGTGCTGGTTTATTCAAAGAGCTTCTGTGAGAAATAACTATGTTCTTGCAGATCTGGAAAAACTGGGCTGAGAAAGGGATTTGCCTTCTTTGACCAAGGGTCTTGGCTGACTCTGAGAGTGACGAAAGGGAGCATGGAATCTGGACATTTAGCTTTGGACTGTGGGATCCAAGTGGGCTGGAGATGCTGTGTACTGCAAACAGCCACTCTGCTTGGACCTCCCAGTCCCTTCTACTGCCCACCTTTATGAAATGCTGAAAGTATCCTCATTACATCCCCCCACCAGCAGCACAAGGGCAGGAGGTGGAGGAGGCCATTCCCTGCCATCACTCACCCCCTCCATGCAGCACGGCCACCATGATGGACGGGAACCACGATGTCTGGCTGTTGCTGGCCTGGAACTCGTGCTGGAGGTCCGTGAAGAAGACACCGATGCAGCAGGGGAAGCCCAGCGTCAGCCCTTGCAGCAGCACTGCAGCCAGCAGGACCATCCATGCCCATCCTCGGTCCTGGGCTTTGGCAGTGCCGCGTCCTGCTGCTTCTCCTTGGGACATGATAGCTCCTTTCTCCTCTAAGCCAGCCTGCTGGGGAAGGGAGTGCAACCCTCAGCCCGGCAAACAGGCCTTCAGGGAAGAGCTGATGGTGTTCCTGAGGCTCAGAGCTCTGGTGTATCCCACACCTTTCCCAGCTGACACTCTTGACTTCTTATTCTGCATTTTTTCCAGCACCTCCCTTCCTTCTCACTACATGATCCTGGCACCAGATTGCTTAAGAATACACTGCCTTCTCCTTTTATATTTCACAAGACTGTGACCACAGCCAGGTAGAGGACAGGACCACACCTCCTCTGAGGTATGAATTGGCTTTACCTAGTTCCGCCCTTATTTTCCCTTTCACCTGCTTTCATCATATGGAGTCCCCTTGCCGGCAATTGCTAAGGTCACTCAGTCCCCATGCCGAGAAGAGGAGGAAAAACGGCAAATACCAAGTAAAATAGAAACCTATAAAGGTTGCATGTCACAGCAGAGCTCGGTGTGAACCTTTCAGGAAAACCACACCTGCCTACAAAGTGGTGGTGGTGAAAAAACATTTTAAAAGCCATTAATTAACTGCAATCCAGTGATGGCAGATAGGATTTTGCTTTACCTCCCTAGATCTAGAGCTGCTTCTGAGACATCCTAGTTTGGATTTCTCTGAGACTGACAGCACGAAACGTACAGCAATAGCATTCCCCATCCTCTCCACATGAATAAACATGCATAAAATAATAATCTCTGACAGCTGGATGAGCTCAGAAAAAGTGCCCATAAGGTCACTGCACAGCGCAATATTTACTTAGCACTCAAATAGTGTTTTTTCCCTAAAATAACAGCTGCATTTAGATTTTGTGTGCAGTTTTAGAGATGAATAATAGTTTGATTTTGCTCATCATTTCAAATATGCCATGGTGGCAGAAAGTTAGTTTCATACCTCAGGCTGAGACCAGAACTGCTGGTCTGGTGAAAAGAAGGGCAGCGCCGCATGGCTGCGGCTCATCCCCTGTGTGCGCAGCCCGGTCAGCTCATGGCCCACGGTCAGACCCTTCTGCTTCAGTAGCGACTACAGGCTTTGATGAAGTCTTTGCAATATTAACCTAGGCATCATTTCTGTAAACAGGGCTCTTATGCTGGCTGGCTCACAGCCAGAAAACAACAAAAAAAAAAGGCTGGGAGCAGAAGGGGCCCGTGGGAAGGGGCTCTGAGATGCAAATCACGGTGGTGGCGCTCAGCACACTTTAATCCTTTGTCCACTTTAGCTGGGTGCAGATAATGCAACTAATTCAAGTGCTTGTCTCTGTGGTGTGAATTAGCTGGATGACAGCCTAAAACCTCTCCCCGGCAACAGCAAACCTGCAAAAAAAGGCAGAAGCACAGCTCCTCTCTGTTCCCAGCTGCCCTGTCCAACTCTTGAGTTTGTCCAGCAGATTCCTGGCTCCCCTCACATCTCCCTGGGTGCCTGCTCACGGGGGAGGACTCTCCAGTGGGGCTGCAGACCCCATGGCTTTCGTCCACCTTCTGCCCCTGGCTACAGGACACTTTTTCCCCTGGGCAGCCCGACCTGCACAGTCGCTGCAAGGACCCTGGGGATGTGCTGCCAGGCACCACACGACCTCCTCGCTGCCTCCTGCCTGCACGAAGGTAAAGGAACAAGTTTGCTCCAGCTCTGGCTTAGCCGGCTGTGCCACACCGAGCAACAGCGGCGCTGCTGCAAACCCTCGGATTAACCCTTCCAAGGTATCTAGACAGGATGGACGGTGTGAAAGTGGAGGGCTGGTGTGTGTTGTCCTGCTCCTATGGGCTTGATGCTCTCAGGCAACCTGCTCCTGGTGTTGAGTGATGAACGTGGCAGGACTGGGACACCTGTGAAACACGGGCAGATTTTCACATGCACGTGATCATCCCAGATTTAATAGGGTTGGGAATAGGATTGGAGTTCACAGCAATAGCCACACCTGCGTGCCTACTGCAAACAGTGTGCTTTTGTTGGGAGCAGGTGAACAGTGCAAAGGTGCTTCTCTCTACCAGCCTGGGGAGCACCTGAAGACACACGAGCGCCCTGGATGGGACACAGGAAACAACTGCCAGTTTCAGTCTTTCTCTCCAGCCACTCTCTGGCAGTCACTGTCTGCCCTGATAAGCTAATCCTCTCCTGTTCATGTCTGAATGTTGTTTCTTCTTCCAGTGATCCCCAAGACATCAGCATTCAAACCTTGGATTTCTCTAGCTGTTGTGGAGCAGCCCTGGTAGCTGTTGTTCATGGCAACAGACCAGGAGTGTTCACACAGTAACTCTCCCTTCTTCTGTGCCTCAGTTTCCTTCAGCTCCAATGGGGGACAAACAGCTGCTGGCATGAGGACTCCTGGCTGCTCCCTGCAAGGACAGGCAGCCCTTTGTGCCAAGAGACACAAGGGCCTGGGGCATTTATGTAGCTCACCTTGAAGGAAGAGGTTTATATTTCGCAAATTTGGGTTTATGTTATGCAAATAATGATATTTATAGTGCTCAGTAAAAGCTTGGAGCTGGCAGCACCTCTGTAGGGAAATGAGCAGCCCACTTCTCTGGAACCACTGAGGAGAGAGACCCAGCTACAGGGTCGAGCAGGGAAGTCAGGAGTGTGGCTGGGGGGAGGCAGAACCACTGCCCAAAGCAATGGGGCTTGGAGAGGTGTGCATAGACTGAACAATGCCTGCGGCTTGGGAGCAGGAATGGGAATGGAGACGAAGGTTTCTTGCACCCTCCTGCCATCGAGCTCAGTCCTGGTGTGTGCTGGACACATATTTTAAGAATGTGTAAAACAAGCTGCCTGTACAGAAGCGAGATGTTTACTGTAAACTGAGTGGGGCGGTAAACTGCTTTTTGGGGTCACTCAGTGTCTGTTGAGGGTAGGAAAACCAAACACTTGTCTTGGTAAATACCTTTATAAGTGACTTTTAAAGTACCTTTTCACCCTGAGACTGTGTCTTGCTTTGCCATCCTCTTCCATGTAGCTTATATTATATCCCAGCTGACTGTTCCAAGGTCATCCAGTGAGGTGACAGCAGAGAATCTAGATTTAGCTCTGATTAAAGCATCAGCCCAAGTGGTGCACTGGCCCGGTGCTCCGGGCTTGTCTCTGCTGGACGTCACTTGTCAGCTGTTGGTTGCAGCCTTCAGGGGACAGGCTGTGCCTGGGGCATGGTGGAGGTGGCTGCAAGTCCCCTGCTCTCTGCCTGTCCTTACCAGCATGTTACAGCTTGGTAAACCAGCCCTGTGCTCAGGAGCCTCAGCAGCAGCTTTGGGGCAGGCCATGTCTTAGGGACATGGTTTAGTGGTGGCCTTGGCAGCGCTGGGTTAATGGTTGGACTCAATGATCCAAAGGTATTTTCCAACCCAAATGGTTCTGTGATTCTTTGTGGCTGGAAACCAAAGTGCAAACGCCTCAGAGCTTGCAAATCACACTTAAGAAAGACCAGTTGAATTTGTTCCAGAGATCCAGATTAGCAAATCCTCTGGCGGTTTGATTCTTGCAGAGGAAGTGTGGGAGGTTGTTTGGTTTTGGGTTTTGTTTTTTGTCTAAAGCAAGGGAAATGAAGTGACATTTCAGCTGTGGGATTGCAGAGTGCTTTGTGGCAGGGAGCTGTTCCTGCCCCAGCTTCAGTCACAAATTAAACTCCTGCTCTGATTCATCCCTGGAATGAAGACAGACCCAACAGAAACCAAGCTCTCAGAGCACCTGAAAACAGATTCCTGATGCTGGGACAGGATCTGAACAACCCTGGCAAAACCCCTTCAGACCAGCTCTGCTGGTACTGAGAAAATGGTGCTTTGCCAAGGATGGAGGAAGTGCTGGTTTATCATGAGTTTCCCAAGCAGTTCCCATAGCATCACTCCCACCTCCTCCCCCTGCAAAAGGCATCAGGGTCCTGCCTGCACTAATGGGTCTTAATTAGCCCAACCAGCCTCATCTGTATCCTCCTCCCACACCCCCTCCACCCTGTTTGTTTCCCAGCTACATTTAAGTCCAGATCCTTGATTGGATTGCTTTTTGCTCAGTTTCACTGCTGCTTTCTGCTCTCCTGGGTTGACTTTGGGTCTGCCTGGCTGCTTTGTACTCATTAATCACTGACAATGTGGGTATAAGACCAGGTGAGAAGTCCCCCTTTTGGGACTAGGTTTAATGGCCATCAGCCAGTGCTGAGATAACACTGCTTAGCCTGGAGATGGGAAATGGGAGCTGAGGAGGCAGCTGGCACCAGAGCATGCACTGACAGCTCCCATTGGCCTGCAGGAATTCAGCAAGATGTGGCTTGTCCCTGCTCTTTATCCTGGTGGTAGATCTCTGGCTGGTGGGTGATGGCAGATGGTTTGTGTGCATGCTGGCCCTTGCCCTCCTGACTGCCACCAGAGCCTGTGCTTTGTGTAGAGGTGTGGTGCCAAGAAGGGCAGCATTCCCTGAGGCAATGGGGATTTGGAGATGAGTCTAAGGAAGACATTGCGTAAACTCAGGAGGTGGCTTTGGAAGTGGCTCTGGCTCATGTGACACCCACACTGTCCTGGCCCGCCCTGGGAGTGGGCAAAGAGAGGGACTGATGGTGGCATGGAGTATCTGAACAGATGGAGGTCCTTGCTAGGAACCTGGCTGAGATAACTGAGGATATCTGGAAGCTGCTGGTGCTTTCCTTCCAGCAATTGCTTTCATTTGTGAAGATGAGGAGGGGGGTGTGTTCCTGGGAAAACAAGGTTTTTCAAGAAATGAAGTTACCTTGTCATTAGCTGCAGGAAAGCTCCTGCAGTAGGTGAGAATGTGGCAGAGGAAGGGGGCAGTGGGATGTGATGCAGCTGTGGGTGCAGTCAAACCCTGCTGCAGGGCACCTCTTCCATAGATTGACATTTTCATCCTGAGCAGTGGGTGAAGGCTCCCCTTAACAAGCTCTTAATTATAATTTAAATTGGCTTTTATTAATGAGGAATAAGGGACTCAGTGGGAATGGGATCAAGAGAAGTGTTTCCTTGTGGCTGACTGCTGGATCTGTGGAGCAGGTGGAGGAGGTTGTGGGGGGGTTGAAGGTGTTCAGCCAGAAATTTCTGAGCATGGTTTTTAGGAAGCCAGCTGGTTTTTGGGCTCCAGATGTTCAGCATTGGCTCTTTAGCTCTCAGCAGATGCTCTGCCACCCCAGCCAGGCCCTGCTCAGATCTCCTGTCCAAGGAAGATGTCCTGCTCTGAGGAAGGTGTAGTTGATGCTTAGAGGTCACAATAGGGCAGGAGAGAAGATCCAGCAACTTAGTTCTGACACTTAGGCTCTTCCTGCCCATACTCAGAGGGATCATGATGTTCAGTTTTGTGATTTCTGGAGAAGGAAAGGCAAGAGCTCATTGTCCCTGCGCACCTTAGGGTCACATTGTCGGGGGGGGCAGGGGTATGGAAACAGCAAAACTTGGCCTTGAGCCTTTCTTTCATGGGCAAATCCCATTTGGTTTGGCAAAAACAACCGTCCCTTCTTACTTTTTACATGTTTCTTTGTATTAAAGTTTTAGAGAAAAGCATGCGGAGACATTAGATTGAGGATGACCATTTATTAGGTGTTTTCTACCCCTTTAGTGTCTAATCTGCCTGCTTTTATAAGACATGTTGAACTCAGTGCCCAGGTTAAAGGCCTGTCTCCTTGCTTGGTTGCCCAAATGGTTTTCCTCATTTTTAGCCACTGTCATTTGAATTCATCAGGATCACTGGTGCATGTTTTCCTGGCTATGGTAAAGGACCTGCTGCCCAGACTTCCCTGTGCTCAAGGATTTTCTTGGTGACACAGAGACCAGTAGAGCTCTCAGCTCACTGAGGGACTGTTTGAGACACATGAAACTTGAGGACTCTGTGCACTTCAGACTGCTGATGGACTTGGGTCAGACTCCCGTCTGCGAAAGTCTGGGAAACACCTAGGAGACCTCTAACAGGAAATACTGCCAGAAGGTCAAATATCTTTTGAGATAATCCTTTGCTCATCTGTTACACCACAATCTGAAGGTAATTACTAGGGCATTGCAGCTCTTTCTTTACTGTAGTTTGGAATAACCAACTTGTTTCTCCAGCCTCGGAAGCAAGAGGGTATGTGGCGGTTATTTACCCATGTGAAAGTTGGGTTAAACCTTCAATAACTGCCTCAAAACCAGATCTAGGTGGAAGGACATGGCCAAGGTCCTTGTTTCCCAAACAAGTTAGTAAGCTGGGTTGAAAATATCTGCAGGCTTCCTGTCTGCAGATAGATCTGGCTTGATTACTTTGTTCCGGGTGAGGGTGAGCGGGTAAGTGACGAACTGACCTTCGTCTGCGGGAGAGCCTGAGGCAGAGCAGAGAAGCGTGTGGAGGAGTTGTGCAAGATGCACATATGGCTGTGGCAGGACCTCTGCACCGCTGGGTTTCCACATGTGCAGAGGTGAAATGCAGCCGCAGTTTCCACTGCGTTTTGCTGGAGCCCCAGGCCAAGCAGTTGGATGCTGATAGGTGCCTGATACTGCTAAAACCCTTTCCTATCTTTAATATCAATTACTGTTGCATCTACAGATGCAAGCAGGCAGGCCAGAAAAACAAATTAATTAATTGTGTTCCAGGCAAAACCGTCAGGGGCAGGGTGAGCTGCCAGCTGGGGTGACTAATGGGAATGTTGTGGGGAGGTGAGCACCAGCCCCAGGGAGCCAGGTGGGCCCTGGACACAGCCTGGGGGACAAGAGGGAGCCTGAGCCTCTCTTTCCAGAGGGGGATGTGGAATTGCTCCTTTTATGTGCTTTCCAATGCAGAAAAGTCTTGATGATGGGGTTTTCAAGTCCCTCTCTCATAGCTTGGTGCCTGCACTACCTACTGACTTTACTCTGGCTATCAGAAAATCTGTGATGTTTTGTTACTCATCTTTCCCTCAAGCACTTGGCAAAGCCACCTGGAGAATTTTTTTCCCCTAGCTGCCTCTGGGGGTAGGAGAGATCAAGTCCTGCTATGGGCAGGTACTAAATCCCTTGGGTGTTTTTGTAGTGCCATTCACCTTCTGCCTTGGTGGTGGCACAGCCCCATGGATGGAGCCCCTCACTCACAGGAGCTGCTTGTCCCTGGGGATGTCCCTTGCCTGGGTATCCCACATCTTCTTGGGGCAACAGCGCTTGGAGGTAGCCTGGGATGCTCTGACCAACTCAGACAAGAGTTAGGGCCGTAACCCTCTGCTGAGGCCAGTTCTGCTGCAAACCATTCCCCCTTTCCCTTCTCCTACTGCTGCAGCAGCTCTAGAGAAGCCTGGGTTTGGTAACAGGGAGAGCTGAGCTTTGGGCTGGCTCCTGGCAGCAGCAGGACCAGCACATTAAGAGCTGGTGTACAGGGTTCATTTTTATTTTGGCTAAGTTAACACATGCTGCCAATCCCACACAACTTCTCGTCGCTTGGTAATGCTGAGGCATCACCTGTTTCCTGCAGCAAGTAAAGAAATTAATTTTTAAAGGAGTTAATGGGTTGCACAGCCTTGGATGGGAAAGTGAGGGATGGTGCATAGACCTGGCAGCTCCAGCTTGCGGTTTCTGTAGGAACCACTGAGTGATGCTTGTGTCTCCTGCGTGGTGACACGGCATTGTTAGAGGAACCACCTGTCTGGCAGACCTGGAGCTGGTTAAAGGTCCTGCACAAAGGATTTCCAGCTCATGTGGCCTTCTAGGACAGCCCTAAGGTGGGGTAGCAGGGAGGTTATGGCATTATGGAGATGCTGGCTGTAACCTGAATTTCTGCTGACAAGTCCTCCCTGGTGAACAAATACGTGTGTGGTGTCAGCAGTGCCAGCCCTGCAGTTTCTACCTCTGCCCAAGACTCTGCTGGCACTTGAAGTATGGCTTTACTTTGGGCAAGTTCACTGGCAGTGCAGACCAGCAGTCAGGTCTGGGATAGAGAGATGGGTCAAGAGGTTTGAAAATACTGTCTTAATTCATGCTACGTGGTGACTTGGCTCTACCATGGTTTCTGGTGAGCTCCCTGTGTGGGGAGAGTCTCATCCTCTTCCACTGTGCTGGTGTTAAACCCTGGTTTGGGGAAGTGTCAGCCCATCCCTGCTCTGTGGCTTTGAGGGTCAAGTGGCAGTGAGGATGGAGACAGGCAGCCTTCAGAGTACCCAGCGGAGGCAAAAGCCACTTGTAATCCAAAGGATTAAATCAATCCAAGATTTCCCATTCTTCACTTGTGTCCTTGCTCCTCCTTTTCACTGTGTTGGGCCTGAATTGCCAATGTCATCCAACTTCTGGCAGCACCAAAGCTGAAACAGTCAACCCCCTCCTCCATGCGGTCCAGTGTCAAGTAGGGGTTTAGCAAGTGACAGCTGACGAAAGAAAAACCCTCTTCCTTTTTAAGCTACTCACATTTAGTGGTTGTATTAATGTTCTACTTGCTTGTGGTTGTCAGTGGAAATGGTTAAGACAAATGTAGAATTTGAGATTATTTTATAGAAGAAAACATCAGAAATAAGCTTCAGTTGTACCTTTATCCTTGAAAGCAGCCTAGGAGGACTCCAGAATCTCATCAGATTCTCCTTTTGGCAAATGACTGTTAGAAGTGAATTGAAGCCAGAAGCAAGCGCCCAATCTGCACATTTCTTCCCCCATAATGCAGTAGCTGTGTGGTGCAGGGAAAGCAGCAAGCTGCACACTGCCCTTCAAACTTTTCAAACCCATTTCAGAATCTTTATTGGGAAAAAAAAAATCACAGCATCTCAACTGTTATTCAAACACATTTAATAAACAAAGAGAAACAGTAGCAAAGGGCACTGACACGTGACAAACTGTACAAAACCTCCAGGTAGGAGCCCACGGCCTGGCTGCTCTGGCCCCCACCCTGCAGCCAACGAGGCCCCCCTTCGCCTCAGCCCACTCAGTCACCCCTGAGAAAAATCAGTTTTTAAAAATGTGCAGAAACAAAGACACTTCAAGAAGTTATTTCCAGTCTTGCCATAATGGAACAATTTAGGCCACTGGGGAAGTTTTTAAAAAAACCCAAAGTGTCATATGCTCCATTCCCAGGATTAATGCTTTAAAGTGAACCTTCCCAAGAGGCACAAGCACTCTTGGACAGCCAGTAGATCTACCCCTGCTCTCCTACTCTACTCACCACAACATGCTACACTTTTTTAGAGTGAACGGGACAAATTTCATCCTAATTCAGCACTAATTTTGATAAGAGTTGTGACTGAGTGAAAGGCAATGGAAGGAAAAGCCGTGTTTGAGCACAGAAGGGATGCAACTGGTGCATAATGCTGAGAACCAGCCCTGTCTCAGCAGTAAAGGTGACCTAGCACAGTCAGGGAAGAAGAAATCCTTCACTGGGAATGTACCTGCTCTGGATGGACTTCATGCCTGGTCCCAAATATCACCCAAAAGCTTGAGCATCCAGTACCAATGATTAGTTTTCTACCTAATCTAACAAGTTTCATAAACTTGTTCTGCTGAACTTCAAAGGACCCTGCAATGGAACCCAAGGAGTCCACGGTCCTCTGGCACCTCCTCACTGCCAAAAGCAGCACAGAAGGGAAAAACCAAGATGCAACTCTGTTCTTTCTCATGCTCTCAGCTGTACCATTCACCTGCTAATGGTCACTTTTAGGCTCTCTGTGGTTCAGAGGGGAGAGCGGTGCATCACTGCATCAGGCAACCCTCCAGTGGGCTTCACCACATGTGGCGTTTTTGGTGACACAAAAAGCCAGGGAGGTGTTTGTTATTCTTCTCTACTTGAGCTGTACTGGACAGAAAGTCTCCCTCTGCAGCCAGTGTTGCTTTGAGCTCCATGGTTGAATGAGTTGCTCAGCTGGCATCAATGTGACAAACACAGCCTGACCAGCTCTTGTTTCCTTTAGTTTGGTATTTCTTTACCAGTTCCCAGAAACTCCCTCCTTTGAGGAAGGTGAATAAGACAAATGAGAATGTTAAAGGGCTTTTTAGGCTACTAACTTGTATACATGTGCTTCTTGATTTCTTAGCTGTGAGCACAGACAGTGACTGAGGCTACAGGATACGGACAGAGGAGGGAGATCTGTACACATCACAGTGTTGTTCAGGCCCAGCCAAGGTGTGTGGTCTGATCACACCAACACCAGCTCACCATGTAATAAACGGCAGATGGAGGGAAGCAGAGCTGGGTTTTTCAGTGTGATGGAAAGCCAGCTGTGATTCAACAGCCTGTCACTGACACAACGTGAATTCAAAGACATTTGGCACAGTCTGTTGTTACCAGGACTAATCTAGCACAGACATTAACCAGTCTGTCTTGAGAAGGAGGCAAAGGCTCCACCGGAGGAGGTACACTGGCAAAGCAGGATGGACAGGCAAGAGGACGTGCAGAAGGACTGGAGAGAGGCAGAGGACAGCGGTGCCACTCAGTGTCTTTGCTGCACGTCTTGGTCGCTGAACTGGTTGTTGGACTGTTGGTAGGACCCTCTCAGCAACAAGCGGTTAAGATGGGAAACCTGCCCAATTCTGTGTCAAAACTTTCAGAACATGGGTAGCTGAAGCCCTCCAGAGAGGAGCCCAACTCCTCAGTCCAGGTGAAGAATTTTCTGGTGACTTATTGAGAAACATCTGCTCTGAGCTTGTCAATGTCTGAATTCCAGCATCTCTGAAGCTTTGCTATAATGTCAGTTTGGGACTTGACTGAAAATGACCCAAGTGCCAGGACACTCGGGCTACAAAGAACAAAGCCAGGATGAAAGGGGAAAAACATGCAGCAAATTCCTATGAAATTCCATTTACCAGACTAAGGGGGACATGCCCTTGGTTAGGGGTGGCACAGAGTAACAGAGGGGAACCAGTGACTGCAGTTTGGCTAAGATTAGAATTCAAGAGAGGCACAAAAGAACATTTTGCACATCCATCCAAGGCATTCCAAAAAAAAAAAAAAAACAAAAACAGGAAAGAAAAGTCACAGAAGTTGACACATCACTTTGGACAAGAAACATTACAATAGTTTGGCAACTTTTCACCAAACCCCCCCGACCCCAGCTCTGTGATGTCCCTCTGTAATTTGAGGTGATCTCTTAAAAGTGGGGACATGGGGGGGCTGCAGGTAAATCACTGTGTGTAAATAGGGGATCTCCTCCGCAAAGGATCTCATGGGGTCAGACAAACCTACCTGCTTGGTACAGTACAAAAGAAATTCTGCCTGGAGCCCTCCTGGATGAGGGAAGGAGACAGAGCCCACACTGCTGGAGACAAACAAGGCAAAGCTGAACTTGGCAGCAGCAAGTCCCTAAACCTTGTGACTTTGCACCAGGCTAAGATATGGCCCTGGCAAGGTACTGGAGGGGAAGATCTCACCACTCCTCCTCTGTGGAGAAGTGTGAAGGACACAACTATCACTCTATTACTATTTTGGGTGAACACAGGCCTCTTTCTATGCATGCAAAGTAATGGGCTTTGGAAAATACCAGGAGCCCATGTGTAATAGTGTTAACAGTGAGACCTGTGTCAGATGGATACACAAGTCCCCTCCCCTCAGATCTAAACTCAGCTCTTAGGAATTGAACAAGGAACAAATACAAAGCAAGGATGGAAAAGGTTTGTGTGGGTTTTTCAGGAGTGGTTGTTTTGTTCCTCCTTTTAAAGCCCTGTTCTTCAGATTTGGGGGGGAAGGGGGGAGCATTGCACGGTCGCTGTGCTTTTTTGGTGGCAGACCTGGGTACAAGAAATGGCACAGCTCAAATATGGACCTTCCCACCCACAGCAGCCTGTGGAAGGTGGGATTGATTACAAGGGCCTGAGGACCTGAGCAACCTTCACAAAGGCTCCATTTGGGAATCCGGCCCAGCCATTGTTGGAAAAATTCAATACAGCACTGGCGAAGAAAATAAAACAAATACTTGTGGAAAGGACTATCCAAATGGAAGAGTCTTTTCCTTCCTCGGTTTCCAGGGTAAGAGAAAAGCCTTTGGTTATGACCAGAATTATTTGCCATTGGCAGGACAGGCTCGGCTTTGCTTTGCATTAGCTTGGTTACTGTACAAGGGCCGGGTTGCTCTGCGGAGAGATGCTCTTCCCAGCTGGACTGCCCTGTGACATCCGGGAGTTTAATGGAGTGGACACTTGAATTACATCCGGGATCCTCGCTCCTGAAGAATCTGAAACAGAGGAGACCTTCTATGAAAACGTCAGGCAAGTTTAAATGCAAAAGTTCCTGTTCAGGGTCCTTGTATTTGCAGAAAAAGGGAACACAGACTAGTGTGAGATCAGCTTGTGGGCTTTTATGCCACTACAACAACTGACAAGCTGGTTAAGGGTGAGTGAGCCCCTTCTCAAGAAATCCTGCTCAGCTGCTTGCTGGGAGGTAAGGATGTTGCCTTTTGTTTCTATTCTGGGGAAAAAAAAGTGGATTCATAAATGATTTGGTTTGGGAGGGACCTTAAAGCTCATCCTGTTCCACCCCTCTGCCATGGGCAGGGACACCTTCCACTAGACCAGGTTGCTCAGAGCCCCATCCAATCTGGCCTTGAATAGCTCCAGGGATGGGGAGGATTGAAAGAGAACAAAAATCTTGTCTCTTCCTGCAACATCCTTGAACCACAAAACCTGACAAAACCTCAAAAGTCCTTGCAACTCTGTTCTCCTTCTTCAAGTTACTCTTTCCTTCAGTATTTTGGTCTCAACTTGAAATGCACAAAGGGCCTTAGCTCTTGTCCTACAGTAAAACAATGAATCTTCCAAGAAGGGAGTGGGAAAACTGATCCACAGAACTGCTGCTGCTGCAGCTTGGTGCAGGGAAGGTTTTTCTTTCCTAGGGGAATTCAAATTGATACATCTGAGCAAGCGCCTTACCTTGGCCTTCTCGCTTGGCTCCTTGACAATGCCATTGGTAGAATTGTTGAGCTCCCTGGACACAACACAGAGGAATTCTGCCTGGTCTTCATTTCCATAGTTATACGAAGATCCAATGCTGATCAGCTGTGCAACAGGAGACAGCCAAGGTAACTACCAGTAAGTCTTGATTTTATTCCTACAGTTGCTGTGAGATAGGACTGTACCGGGAGATCTGTTCTGGACCTGAAGTGTCCCCTGCAGCCTCCTCTGTGTGTGTGTGTGTGTAAGGCAGGGACACAGCCGAGCTCCACAGCCCTCTAGTGGCACCTGGAGCCCCGGGAAGGAATTCCAGCCTGAAACTAATGCTGAACACAGCAGAACATTGCCCAGTTTCTGAGGGTGGAAAAAGGGAAAACAGATTGTGCAAGATATAATATCCAGTTCACTCAGACGTGGGCAGGCACTGCAAATTGCCTGGTCCTTGCTGAACTCGGCTCTCAACCTGCCTTGTGACTGATGTGGAAATGGGAATTCTTTACCCCAGGCAGATTAACGGGAGACATGTGGCAAACAGACACTGTCCTTTACGTGGATGCTGCCAAGCTGCAGTCTGGTATCTGTGTAAACGGGATTATATTCTATTACTGTTGTGTTGAGGGGGTCTGGACTCAATCCAAGAAATCCCATCTGTCTCATTTATCATTATTACATTAAAAGGACATCCTGGAGTGCAGAGCTAATTTGTCATTCACAGCTCAGTTCTGCTTTCCAGAAAATAAATCCAAGTCATCTGAAGAAAGCATTGTGACTCTCATCAACTGTGTGTACCCAGGAAACTTTAATGTGCAGTGTGCACCTTAACTTCTATGTCCTAATGGATCTTAGAAGAGCCAGCTCCATATTTATATAGTATAGATTTGAAAAGGAAGATTAGGAAATATCTAAGGGTGCAGGTTCCCATGAAAGGCACTGCCTCTAGCCTCAAGGTTTCGGGGATGCAGATATGGATATGTGAAAGGTGGATTGAGTAAATTGTTGGACAGCAAAACCTGGGCACTGGAGAACTGCATTTCCATGGAGCAGTGAGTGGTTCTTGGTCACAAGATTTCACGATTTCCTCACAGGGGCAGGTTTTTGGCCACTTCTCCACTCTGACATAGTTTTCAGGCACTACTGAACACATCCATAGGAACAAATGATGGGAAGTACCGTTCCTAATCCTCTGCCTCACTTCTTGTCACCACATTTCCCACAGCATCCACTTGTGCTGAAGCTGGACTAACTGGGAAGACACTGCTGTAATCCACAGAGCCCATTCTAGAGTTTCTTAATATAACATAACACACAGGCCAGCTGGCTCCAGCTCTCCCTCCTTAGAAATAAGAGAACTGTGTTTGATTCCAGAAACCAAACCTGGAACTAATGCCATGTGCAACTGCAGTGACACCCAGCCCTGGAACCAGCTGCATTGCAAAGACATCTGCATGGAATTCTCATGTCACTCAGTGCCTCTTTAGCAAATGCAGCAGTTGTGGCTTTGAGGTTCCAAGAAAGTTGTGCTGTTTTTTCATGGCTCTGGTAATTTTCCTGGATAGAACTGTTATACTATGGCCTGGTGTATGTGATGAAATGCAGAAGGGAAGAATTGCTCTGGGATTTGACAAGGAGACAAGATGTCCTGAGAGAAAATGAAATGTCTCTGGCAGCTTGAGTGACTTCTGCTCTCCCCTGTCAGTAACTGGACACAAGTGGGTTGCTGCTCAGCTCAGACTGCTTATTCAGAAAAACAGAGCAGTGTGAGGTGCAACTCAACAGGAAACTCTGCTTATTCCATATCCAGCTTTCAAAGGAATTCTGCCATTCTTTGGTAATGGTACCTGTTCAAATTTCCATCCATCAGACATGGTGGACACCATCTGTGTGAGCTCTTCCTCTTGGCACTGCAGCACTCTGTACACGTGTTTCACAGGTCCCTGGAGCACACAGAACAATTGTTGTAGTTTAGTAATTGCTGTCTAATATCACTCTAGTAAATTAATAAGCCTCTCCTGCTCTTGTCTTAGGAAGTCAGAGCCCCACAGGCTTTCTAAGAGCTTTTTCATCCAACTGATTCCAAAACAGAACCATATGCCTGGCACTCTTCTCTTAAAAGCTTTTTAGGTGTCTAAGGTACAGTGAAAGCAAAACTTTAGCTTTCCAAGCCATTTGCTGCTTTTTGAAAACGTTTCTGAAATTGAATCTACTGGGTGTGCTGATATCAGCTGAGCATCAACGGGAAAAATGTCACAGAGAGACAAAGGGAAGAAAATGGTTTAAAGAAGGAAGAATTTGAGTTCTTCTTTACCAAAGCAGTATGTTTTGCTTTATAACCACCCATTTCTGCTCCTGGCCCCTCTTCTGTAAGCATCCCTTGCCTTTCCCTACAATGCTGAGATGACTCAGTGGTCTGTGCTTTATAAAGCCACACTCTTTCCTAGCCATGCCCTGTATCCACCTAACAGCATTTATTCCCCTGTTACTGCTGAACCCAAGAAGTGCTACTGCAAGGCCCTGCAGCCATGCTTGTCCTTCTGTGCCACAGAACTGACTCCATAACCCAGAGGTGCAGTACTTGAGAGGTTCTGTTCTCGTTGTCTCGTATCCGCTCCTTCACCAGCCGCACAAGGGACGCGATGTTGTAAAACTCAGCCTCTTCCAGCACCCCTGAGAGAGGAAGCCAAAGTACAAATTCTGTTGCTTTGCACAGGGTAGAATGAAGATGATTCTGCCACAAGGACGCAACACCTGCTCCTGACTCCAAATCTAGCCCAGATGTCAGAATCCCAAATGTGCCACCCACCTCCTGCTCCCAGGCTAGGAGAAAATGCCTGACTAGCTGTCACCTCCTTTTGTGACTTAAGAGGATCTTTCAGAAAGATTATTCCCCGTTCCCTGGGATTATCAGAAATCCCATGGTACAGTGTCTACTTCTTCACCCAGCCCCAGCAAGGGAAAGCCCTCAGAGCTGCCTGTTCGGGGAGAACCATGGTCTGTGAGGGGCAGATGGGCTGTAACAGACCTTGGGCTCAGCAGAACAGTGACAGGGTGTGCTGTGAGCTGCAGCCTCTGCTTTCGGGAAGACACAGAATCTGATGACTTAATCCCCATTAATGAGCAATTAACAGTACTAACAGCACTCCTGGGAAACTTGCTCACACCCTCACACCAGTCTCTGGTGATGGCTCCTGGATGTGCTATCAAACAGCACTTACAACCTTTCCTGGTGTTTTTCTCCTACCTTCCTCTGCAAGCTCCTTGTTTATGATGAGCTTCCCGTGCCGGAGGTAGTTCAGTATCGGACCGAAGTACGTGGGGTCTCTGTCAATGAGATAGGCCCCCGTCTCATCCTGAGAACAAAACAGGCATGGTTCAGTGGTACCAGGAAAAAATAACGTCAATCTAACACAACAAATTGAACAGTTTCTCTTCGAGAACAGGGATTCATTTGCCTGTGGGAGGTGTACAAATGACGCCACATTTAAACCATTTTTCAGAATCTGATCTATGAACGATGCAGCCCAGTAATGCTGGCACATGCCTTACATGAAGCACTTGTACACACAGTTTATGGACCTGGAGAAAAAAGCTGGGCTTAGGAGGGTTTTTTCACTGCAAAAGGAATGAAAACCTGGCAGTTGTGCTCTGGCTAAGCCTGATCTCCAGACTAATTTAACGAGGAGGCTCTGGAGGAAAATGGGATCTCCAGTTCTAGCTAAGGGCACCTGACAGCCAAATTAATTCATTTTTTTTCCCCTTTCCACTACTGCAAACACACATTGCAATGCTTCCAGCAATACAACAACTACTGGCATTAAACAACCAAAAATTCACAGCCAAAAGCATTTCTTGAGCAGCTTTGAAGCACTGACAAACCCTCTGCAGAACTCTCATATCCCTCTCTTAACGACATTAAAGCATTGTTTCTCCTGCCGATCGACTCTAAAGCAATAACAAGCTGTGCAAACTCACTGTGAAATATCTCCTCTCCTCACTGATGCTGCTGACTGATATTTCGATCACAACCAGGATTTACTTCATGATTAAACTCTGAATGGAGCAGCAACAGACCTGACTAATTCTGGCTGACCCACTCACAACATACTTACAACATTTTGTGCACCTGATCCTGATTTTCTTGATATGGAAAATCTGCAATTCCCAGAATAATTGCTTGCAAAATCCTTAAGATAAACTGCAGTGACTTCAAAACTATCCAGTCATACAATGAATGTGCACCGTGATCTTACATGAGAGTGAAGTGAAATATATTAAAAAACCAAAACAACAACAAACATGCTCAGGGTGAAAAATCGTAACATTCCTGTTTCTAGCAGTTTTCTTCCCTGCTGTCACTACTATGGGAAGGTAGGTTGCTGCTTGAGCGGAGTCGTGTCACCATGGGAGGTGGAGGGATCACAGCCTGTGGCATCTGGGTGTCACAGGCACGAGGACAGACCCCAGCTCCCGTTCTTAGGGATGCCACCACCTCCCCGACCGCGGGACACGAGGGACAAGGCGATGATGCGTCAGAGTAACGTGCCCCGGGACAGTGGGAGATCGGCCCGTGCACACCCCGGGGCCGCACAGAAGGCTCGGGGACACCGGCAGCCGGGGGTGTCACCCCGCCCACGGGACAAGTCTGGGCACCTTGGTGACACCGGCTGCCGCGGAGGCTCAGGGAGGGGCTGTCCCGGCGTGAGTGGGGGTTTGGCCCCGCCGCGGCCTCACCTTGTCGGAGCCGAGCTCGGGCCCGTCCTGGCAGCAGAGACGGCACAGGAAGGACTTGGGCTCCCGGCACAGCGTCTGCCGGGTGCTCACGAAATACGTGCCGCCCACGTTCAACCGCACCCACTTGGAGGCGGCGGCAGGCGGGGAGAGCGCCCCGGCGGCCCCCGCCGCCGCTCCGGCTGCGCGGGGGCTGGGCGGCCCCGGTGCCCCCCCGGGGCCCGGGCTGGGC
>VZRR01008457.1:0-14648 GCA_013398015.1 Oreocharis arfaki | reverse complement strand
GAATCCCGAGGCTGGGAGACAGAACAGGGATCTGGAATCCCCGAGGCTGGGGAGGTCCTCGGTGTTGGAAGGCTGGTGGGAGAGGACGGAGGCCAGCGTGAGGTCGCGGCGGGGCTCAGGAGCGACCCGCGTGTCCCGGTCTCCCAGTGTCCGCATTCTCTCCGTGTCCCGATCCCCCAGTGTCCCCGTTCCGTGTCCCGAGCCCTTCCGTGTCCCCGTCGCCCGTGTCACGCCCCATCCCGCCCCCTCGGTGCCGCGTTCCCGGCCGGAGCCGCCTCCCCAGCCCCGCTGCCCGGTCTCCGCCGGCGCTGTGACCCACCGCTGTCTCCCCGGCCAGGCGGCGCCATGGCGGGACGCAAAGCTGCCCTTAAGGCCGTGGACTGGGCGGCTTTCGCCGAGCGGGTTCCTCCGAACCAGCGAGCCATGTTCAACGCGCTGAAGACCCGCAACGATGCGCTGACGACCCGGTGAGTGCCCGCCCCGCTCCTGCAGGGCCCGCTCAGCCCTCGCCCAGCCGCCCAGCTGTGAGTGCTGGTGTCTGTCGCTGTCTCTAGTCCCGCAGGAGTGTCCTCAAAGGTATTAAAGCAGGTCACCTTGAGGCAGCTGGTGGCTTTTTTTGGCAAATCACCTTTAGTTAATCTTCCCCAGAGTAAACCCATAGCTGCAGTTCTGTGAACGCGCTTTGCTTTGGCACAAACTTTGTCACTCTGTTAAATGCTCTACAAATTCATGTACAGTTTTTAAATCCTTTAGGATCCTCTGCCTGATACAAGTGCTGGCTGTTGCAGGGTATGTTGCTGATTGCCTCTGGCTCAGTGTTGTAAAACAGCCTCATCCTTTTCCTTAAAGGTGCACCCAGAGGGGCTGAGTGAAGCAGGGCAGAGCTGCAGGCTGAGCTCTGCCTGTCTGTCCAGAGGAACCTGTTCCAAGGGCAGAGGGATGATTTGCAAAAATGGCTTGTTTCAAACCTGAAAACACTTAAACTAAACGCAGCAGGCTGTGCTGATGCTTAGGTTGCTGCTCATGTCTGCTGTGCTCCTTCCCTTCAGGTTGGCTGCGCTGCCAGAGAAGCCCCCGGCCATCGACTGGGCTTTCTACAAAGCTAATGTTGCCAAAGCTGGAATGGTGGATGATTTCCAGAAGAAGGTCAGTCTCCTTGCCAGCTGGGTATTGCTCTTTGGAGTTTAACTGGGGAATTGAGAGGAAAACACCAGGATTGGCAGAGGAAGTTGGTTGTTTCACGATGAGAATTTGCCTCCCAGGACAGGGGGTGCCTGCTGAGCTCAGATGGCTCTGGGAGCTTTGTGTTGGGGGCAATAACTCTGGGATAGGGTAAGTCTGTGATGTTGGGCCTTCCTGCTTCCTTACAGTGCTGGAGGAACGGGTGCTGTTGTGTGTCCTGGGGTGGTGGGCAGGACAGAGGAGATGGCTGGAAGCTCCTGGGTGAGCAAGTGCAGCTTAGGAGGGACAGGACAGCTGCACTGATCACTTTTAGCTCATTAACTTACATGGTTATGAGCAAGTCCTAGGAAGAAAGGAGGGAATACTCCCCTGCTGCTAGGGAAGATGACCTTGATGTGAAGGTTTTTTCAGTCAAACAAACCTTTAAAAAATTTGTCTTTGAATTTACAGTTCAGTGCACTAAAGGTTCCTGAGCCAGTGGATACACAAACTGCCAAGATTGATGCCCAGGAGAAGGAAGCTGTAAGTGAGCCATTCCCTACTGCTGGGGTTGTCCCTGCCTTCTGTGGGGATGGGAAGGGGTGAGAGGGAGGGGATGTTCTGGATGTGCCCCTGCATGGGCAGGGCAGCCTGAGCCAGGGCACAGCTCTGCCCTTCACACGTGTCCCTGGCTTTCTGAGCAAGGGGATCCCTGCACAGGGAAGGTTTGGCTGTTTGGGATCTGCTGGAGATTCCATCACTTACCCAGTGTAACAATGATGGATTTTAATGCCAATTTAAAGCCTGGGGGCGGGGGGCTGTGCAGGTTCACTCTGGGTCAGTGTCTATCATAACCACACTCCCCACATCCTCTGCTCTCCCTAGGCCAAGAGCACTGCTGAGTACATCCAGGCTTCCAAGGCCCGCATCGCCCAGTACGAGCAGCAGGTGAGCCTGGACTTTGCTCAGGGAATATCCTCTGGACCCCACCCTGGCACACCCCTTGTTCTCCTGGGTGTGCTTTGCTACTTCCTGCTGACCACTGACTTATGATGTGTCTGTCCCTGCTTCCACAGCTCCAGAAGCTCAAGAACATGATTCCCTTTGAACAGATGACGTTTGAAGACTTGAGTGAAGCCTTCCCTGAAACCAAACTGAACAAGGAGAAATACCCATACTGGCCCCACAAGCCAATTGCTGATCTGTAAACTGGTCTGGGAGCAGTTTAATGACTGTCAGACTCCATGATCTTAAAAATAAAGAGCTTTCTCTGTCTGTGGCTTAGATCTTAGACATGAGTTCTGAGTAGTGTGGAGCAATACAGTAGCTCACAAACATCCTACTTTTCATGGGTTTGTGTTCCATGAGCTTGTTTTTGTAGCAAGGACCAAGCTCCCAGCCTGACCTGCTGATCAAACTGAGCCCTGTGAAATGCAGATAAAGCCCCTGTCCCTCTCTGTAAGCACGAGGTGCAGGGAATGGAGTTCTCCTGCCCCTGCAGGCAGACAGTTGCTCAGAAGTTGAACATCCCTTTGAGATGCTGGAGTGTATGAGGCATTAATTTGTGTGTCTGAAGTGTCTCAGGACTTGTACAGGCAGAAGACGGGACTGTTTCCTGGGCTGATTGTGATTGTTTAGGAGAAGCCAATTGTGAAAGGAGTTGAAGGAGTGTTGGTGTGTTGAGATGCATAGAAAAAGAAAGGTATTTTTTTAGTTATTTTTAAAAACACGTAATCCTGATGATCTTATTCTCTTCTCTGCTCTGGATTTCTGAATGCTTCTGATCTCACTGGAACTCACAGAAACAACAATACAGATGTGCATTGTTTTATTTAATAATCTGGGGTGGCATTCTTAAACACCTTCCCTCAAGATGGAAACTTCTTTAAGAGAAAGGAATCAACTCTCTTTTCTTTTTGTCGTGTTTGAGGTCAGAATTACAGATAGGCAGAATGAAGGTGTTATCCCCAGATTTTACAGCTGTTTTATTCAAATACCTTAGTAGCCCACAGAATACTTCAAAAACAGCTGTAGTTCTATTGAACCAGAGTACAAAGCACTACGCATACAGATCTTGGGTCCTGGGCCTTTGGATTTTAATTTAATTTTATTTTATTCAGGCAACTGAAACAACTGCAGCTCTATGAGTTGAGCAGGAGCAAGTTACAGCAGGGGGATCAGAAGCAGCACACTGGAGAACAACTGAGCTGGCACTGGGCCGAGCTGATCTTCAGCTGCTCCATTTTACAGAAATCACAGTAAAAAAAAACAGGGACAGGAAGAGGTGGCTGTAGAGAAGCACCTTCTCCAGAACTGGCAGAAATGGGTCCAGCTCCTGCAGCTGCCAGAGGCACTTGGTTGGCTGCCCTTGTCCCTGGGCCTTCCTGGGAGGGTGCACCAGCTGGGGACCCCCCTTGGCCAGGTTGCCTGAGGGTCTCTTGGGCAGCTCGTGTGGGTCTGCAGGGAGCAAAGGGCAGAGTCAGCACAGGGGGGCCACCACGGCTCACACTGCCTGGGGCACTGTTTGCCCTGAGGAAACCCACTCTGGCTCCAACAAACCTGCAGGAAAATGCCCCAAACCTCCTTTGTTAAAGGCGTTATGGCTTGTTTTACCTTGCTGGAAGCTCCTGAGGACCTTGTCCAAGTGCAGGGATTTGCGCTGCTGGTACAACAGGAAGAAGGTGTCTAATGCAGCCATGATCATGAGCAGGAAGGTGCCCAGGAAAAACACCACTGCAGAACAACAGGAAAACAGAGGAAGCTCTGGATAATTGGCATTTTCTTACATTCCATTGCCTGGTGGGGAACAGTCTAACTCCAGCAAGCTGATCAAGCTTAGCTGTTCATGACTTCAGTGTTCGTGAAAGTGTCTATAAACACCCAAAGACTTTCCTTAGGGTTGGTACCTGGGTGAAATCAGAGTTTATTCAATAAAGGTGGGTACCTATGATGGGTGGCTTGTTGGAGGAAGTTGGGAGGCTGTTGTTGAGAATCACAGCCAGCATGGAGCTGCCGAGGATGATGGCAATCTGGAAGTTGATTTTCTCCTCGAGAGAGCTGGGTCCGAACAACACAGCCATGTCCAGCAAGTACAGGGCACATGTTGGGAGGATCAGGTTCAGAATGTAGAGAGTCGGTCGTCTCTCCATGGAAATCTGTTAAAGAAGATGGGAAAAATTGAGGTGAGCAGATGACTCCCTGTGTTGGCAAATGCTGGTCTCCTAATGTAAAAAATTGTCTTGTTTTATACTGGGTTTTTTTGGTGCCAAATCAGTGCAATATAATATGGAAGTGCTGCCATACCACATAGGTGACCACAGAAAATCCTTTGTCATCCATCTTTTCTGTGTATTCGATGATGCTCAGGTTGGTGAACTTCCATTCTCCATCAGTTAGGAAGAAGCTCTGGCTGTCTTTCATCATCTCAGCTGGTGTCCGTCTCGTCTTCATGACAAAGTCTGTTACTGCTTGAGCAGGAGGCAGAGGGAGGAGGGAAGTTGAAGGAAGAATTTAGGAATTTCTTAGGGGTCGGTTATTCCTCTCCCTTTGCCACACAGCTGAGGGTGTATGCAGACAGGGAAGGGGAAGGTTTCATGCACTGCTCAGGTTTCTCAGCCCATGAGGGAGAAATTAAAGAGGACTCTGTGAAGAGGCTTGGCTAGACCTCTGGGAATGTGGATCAGACGGGAAACATCTGGTGAATTAGGGCAGTTGTCCTTTGCGGATGGGACTGGGAAGATTTTGTGTCACCTCTGCTTATTTTTCACCTTCCTGTTGAGAGGAACTCTGACTGGAGTTTGAATCCTTGAAACTGTCCTTTTAATGGTTGGATTTGGTGCCTTTGGAAATATTTTCCAACCTTAGGATTCTATGATTAATTTCCTCCCATTTCCATGGCTTTCAGGTGTGTTTAAAGATCAGTCCTGCAAAATCCTACGCGAACAAGTAGCAGTTTTGCAGGAAGCCTCCTGGTCTCTGGTCTCTCAGTTTGTAGAAACCAGTCCTAGGAGGGACTTGCCACAGAACATCCAGATTGTTCCAGAGCTGTTGCTGGGAAATGTGCCAGGACAGAATGGCAGCATTTTAACTCATTTTCCCTGGTCTCATATGACCTCAACCCCACTGTGAGCGTGTGGTGCTGCTCAGGAGCCCAGGAGTTACCAAGGCCCATCTCATCTATTCCTCCTTCTCCAAATTCAGCCCAGAGGTGGCAAAGCTCAGCCTGCAGCTGTACCTGGGTAGAGGAATGAGGCTACGCTCAAGTTGCACGTCTGGGTGTCAAAGGGGAACTTGAGGATTATCAAACTGCACGTCAGGGTGACCTGGAAGGGCCGGGTGGAGTTGAAGCTGCCGTTGTGCATGAGGACCATGTAATTCAGCTCTGGGTTTTGCCCGTTCACTCTGGAGGGAACAGAAGGGGAGAGTAACTGAGCTTGAGATGCTGCCTGTGCCTCAGTCCCATAAAACCAGGCTGTGAACACCCTGTTGGGGGGCTCTGAGCCATCACCCAGCCATGGGATGCAGCAGGAGGAGAGGAAACCAGAGTTGAGAGAAGGGCTCACGAGTCCTTTGGGACCAAGGTTTGCTGTAGCTCCGCACCTACTGAGCACCTTCTGCCTTTCTGCCCTCTGCTTCCTGCCCTCACCAGGACAGGGGCTCATTCCTGGCTCTGCCTCCCACTCCTGTCTCCTCCTGGAGAGCTGGTGGAGGTGCCCATCCCTCTGTCAGACCCTCAGTGCTCTGCCTTGTATCTTTTCACACACTACTAAAGGTCACTTTATTCCGGAGCAGTGCTGGTTTCTGCTGCTTCCTCAGCTTTAGCTGCAGCCCAGATGGGATATTTCAGGAGCTGTTACTGTATTACAGAGCCACTAAGTGCTTTGTATAAACTGTGGTCACCATTAATCTAAATTAGGAGGCTCTTGGTTACAGAGAGCTCAAGGGAACAACTTTTAGCCATCTGAGTTTATCCCATTTCCTACAATAAAACCAACAGTTTGCATCCATTGGATTTCTCTTAAGCCAGCGAATAAAAATGAAAGGGAAACGTACCGCTCTAAGATGAAGATGGGGGGAGACCAATACGTATCCATGGGCAGAACAATTTCAGAAATGTTACAGAAATCTCGTGGGTCCCAGGTTGCAAAAGGGTTTTGCCATTCCTGAGGGAAGAAGTTGCAGGAGAGAGATGAGCTCTGGGCTGGGCACCGGGCATTGTGTTGGGCATCAGGAGAGAAACGCTCTTGAGGGACCTACCAGGTTCAGGACAAAGTAAAAACTGACTGTCTGGAGCTTTTCCACCTGGAGAAACAAAGATATTTAGCTGATTTTCTTAGATGTATGCAGTGCAGAAGCCAGAAGCTCTTCCCTGAGGACAGGTTGCAGGAACTTTGCTGGGGAGGAGAGCTCATGGCTCTTGGTCCTACGCCTGAAGAGTGGGAGCACACGGTCCAGTGGTTAGGAAAAAATAATAGATTATTGTTAACATTTCCATGGCAGTATCCTGCAAATGCACTGCCCAGTTCAGGCACTCTGAGGGGTTTTTGGAGCCTCCTACAAAGGCTGCTCGTCTGGATGCGACTTCTGGAAGGAGTGGGAGAAAATACTCCAGATCCTCCAAAAGTGCTTTCGAACAGCAGAAATCTGAAGTGGAAGGGGTTGATTCTCATCCCTGTGGCCTTGCTGACAGGAGACTCAAACCCTCGCCCAGTAATAGCCGAGTTTCCTGTTGTAAAGACTCGTCTTGGGTCCTTACCACAGAGAGAATTGCCATCAGCATGAAATCCACCTTCACTTCCACAGGCTCCTTCAGGTTTATCTTGGGCAGAATGTACGTGTGCAGCTTGTCGTGAGAGGAGATGTTCAGGTAGTCAACAATGTCATAGTAGGTGCAGAGGTACTTTGGAGCAGCCCCTGCTAGAAAGAGAATTCCGCTTGAAACACAAAAACATCAGGCAAGACCTCAACCTGTGAGAGATGCACCAAAAGAGAAAGGGTGTGGAGCTGTGGATGTGAAAAACATCATTAACGCACAAAAATCCCTTCTCACACAGGTGAGAACAGAATTCCTCGAAGGTTTTCTATCCCTCTTGCACTTACCTGTCCCAAGAGAAAAGGTGAGGATGGCTACAAAGACTCCCTGCATCATCTCCTGCTTCCAAATAAGGAGGAGGATGGTACCGTGTGTCTTATGAACGGGTCCAGGACACGTCATTTGTTATGTGGAAGTTGATTTGATATTTATTAATGAGGGATGGATTTTTGTAAACAGACATTTTATCTGTTGGAAGGAAGAATTTGCTAATGGTTTGATGCACTCAGCTGGCTCTTGGGAGCAGCCTTTAGTTGTGGTCAAGGAAAAATAAGGTCATTAAAAAAAAAATCCGACAGTTTGAGGGAAAGGAAAAGAAAAGGCCCATCCCCACAAAGAAAAGGCAAAGAGCCAGAGCTACTCAGTAGCAAATTTGGTCTCATTTACAAGGCTGAGAGTTTGCTGCAACCCCACTGAAATGGATCAGGAATTAGTGCCTGTGTGACTCAGGGCCGTGGGGGAGGCTGCTCTCCTCTGAGCCCTGTCCTGCTCCCCAGCAGACCACACCATGTCCTCGTTTCCCAAAGCACTGAGCCTTCCATGCACCCATGGATTTTCTGGTTCTGCCTCCTTGCTGATCTTCCACACTCCTGATGTTCTTTTCCGAGTCCTCACAGTTAAGATGAAAGGCTCAGAGACTTCTGGGTTTTTTATCTGTCTGTGTTTTCCTCTGCTGCCCTCCTCNCCCACAGACCCCCGTGTCCCCCCCCTGTGCCCGTGTCCCCGGCGCGGCCACTACCCGGGGACTCCGGGGGTACCCGGGAGAAGCGGGGGGTGATGCCGGGGGTTGGCAGCAGCACTGGGGGGCTCCAGTGTGACGGCCGCGTGGCCTAATGGANCAGTTAAGATGAAAGGCTCAGAGACTTCTGGGTTTTTTATCTGTCTGTGTTTTCCTCTGCTGCCCTCCTCTCCATCTCTGCCTTTTTTCTTTCTACTGTCATCCCAGTGATCCTTGTGGATCCCTTCCAGCCCAAGACATTCCAGGGTATTGTGTTTCTATGAATGGCTCCAGGGCAGCAATAGCCATTGGCAAGTCCCACACTTGATTCCCCCTCTGGAAGCAGAACTCCCCATGGCAGTGGATGGTCCTTCCCCAGCTGTGTCCCCCGCCATCGCCCCTGTCCNGGGAAGACGCGAGCCCGGACCGGGTCCGGCGGTCCCGGTGCGGCCCCGCCCCAGCCCCGGGGGTGGCCCCGTCTCGCGGGTGGCAACGGGACGCCCCCACGGGGTCGGGGCCGTTCCCGCGGGCGGGGGCGCGCGCCCTGCGCAGCCCCAGTGGCCTAATGGATAAGGCACTGGCCTCCTAAGCCAGGGATTGTGGGTTCGAGTCCCATCTGGGGTGAGGTGTACGTTTTGCCTCTGCCAACCCTGTTTCCATGTTCTTTCTCCCCATTTCAGTGCCGCCGGGCCTTCTCCTCCTCCTCCTCCTCCTTCCCCTGTGACCGCTGACTTTGGTTGCTTGGTGGGAAGACGTTCCCCGTGCCGGTGGGAGATGCCCGGTGAGGAGGCTGGCACGCCGGGAGAACCCAGGAGTGTGGATAAACCAGCGCACGTGTGCGAGCGCGGCACCGGAGACAAAGCCTGATGAGGGGAAGACCAAAGAAGGGAGTCGGGGTCGTCCATGATGTGTTTTGGGACAGCGAGGTCCTCATGGCAGCTCCAGGCTCTCTCCCTATGCCAAGAGCTGCTGATGGTGGGATGATGTGTCTGTCTGCTCCCGGACAGTGGTCCCTGTTCAGATTTCACGGAAAAGGGAAACAATGAGGAGCAGCTACAAATGGCCCCTGGCTTACGTGCAAAGGTGGATGTTTTGTCCGCCTGTTGTGTGGTCCCAGAGCTCAGGTGAGGCTATGATCGAGGGGATAACAACCAGCTTTGCTTTGGGACCTGTGGATGAGAGGAGAGGTGTTAATGAAAAGCTGATTTTTGGAGGGATGTTAGTGAAAGCATGGCCAGGTCATGGACATCCTTCAAGGTGTCCTAGAAGGCAAAGCAGAGCAATTGCAGTTGTTTAATTACCTTTGTCTGGGCAGAGCTGGGTTTCTCTCAGGTCAGGGCTGAGCAGGGAATTTCAGCTGCATTTTTTTCTCCTCTGGGTGCTCTCTGTATCATCAGCTGCATCTGAACCCCAATAAGAAGCCCTACTGCTACTGGTTCATGTCCACCTTGCATGGGGGACCTCTTCCCAGAGCAGGACAAGCTGGGATGGGCAGGAAGCCTTATTCCACTAGAAACCACATTTCCATGAGGGGCTGGTCAGCGGGGTCACAGAATTTGGCTGTGGTGCCCTGAGACCAAAGTCTTCCCCATAAGTGCCTTTGGGATAACGCCCTCTCAGATTTGTTGCATTAAAAAGCTGCCTGGAGGGTCTTTTCCTGTGGAGTTAATGGATTTTAAAAGGCGGTTGTGGTCAGGGTGATGCCATACCAGTAAACACAAAGAGAAGTTTCTTTTTGAGTAGTTTTTCTCTCTTAGGTATGAGAGGAAATGGCTCTGCTGCCTGGAAAGCAACGAACCTGGCCAAGCCCTGGGTGCTGGACTGCTGATTAAAATACCTTTCTGGGGCGGGCTTTGGGAAACTTTTGTTGGGATTAGATGAGAAACACAGGTTTTGGGGACAGTGGCTGCAGAGGGAGGAGAACAAACAGGAAGTTAATGAGGCCAATGATGTTTTTCCAGTGGTGTTATGGCGTTCTGCTGATGTCACGGTGACTGCCACATCTACAGTGATCTACTCCTACACGGGGTCCCAGGGAGGGGGATCTCCATCACCAGGGCTGGGTTGGAAACGCCAGCCACACTTCCAGGAGGGATGAGAGTAGGAGATGCCCTGGGGGTGTCTGGGGTGAGTAGGGGGGGGATACCCAAGGGGTATCGGGGGGCACCCGGGGACTGCCCAGTGTGTGACACTGCCCGAGGGCAGTTTTGTGGGTGACCACGTGGCCTAATGGATAAGGCGTCTGACTTCGGATCAGAAGATTGAGGGTTCGAGTCCCTTCGTGGTTGTTTTAAAGCAACGAGAGGTACTCGAGGCGTTTGATTTCCTCGCGTAGGGGGGTAAGCAGCAGATCCCTGCGGGGGTGACAGCTCTTTGGGGGTGGGGATTCAGCGGGGCAAAGCACCGAAGAGCGTGCTGCCCGTGCTGGAGGAGGTTTTCGGTGATCCAGGATAGGATTTGCTCTGGGGGTCTCTGGTACTGACGGCAATTCACGCCCCACGGCAGGGCAGCGCTCAGGGCGGGTGAATTGGAGGCCGAAACCTGCGGCGAGCGAGGCTGAACTCTAGTTGGAGCCCGTTCTTGGGAAAAGGAAAGGGCAGAGACAGCTGTGGTTGGCATTTCTCTTACTGCCAGGAGGGTTTGGTGAGTCTCGGGGGGGGGAAGGGGGTTGTCAACCCACTGCCACGTTCTGTGTGCGTGGCGCCGCTGGAGTCGGATCCAGCCGGAGTAGGAGGAGTTCAGGACTTTGATGCCCCAAGTGGGACTTGAACCTTTGAAGTTCTCTCATTGGGCGACCAGTGCTTTGTCCACTCGGCCACCGGGGCTGCGCTGGAGCCGCCCCGCGCCCCGCCCCCCCCGGGCTGCCTCCGCGGCGTCCGGAGCGAGCGGCCCGTTCCGGGGACGGTTCGGGGCTTCACTGCACCCCAAAACCGGCACCGGCAGCTCCCGGCGGGGCCGAGCGGGCGGGGTGGGCTGCGCGGGGATCTCCATTCCCCCCCTCCCCCCATCTGAGCTGCGCCGGGCAGTTTGGGAGGTGGAGGGGGGCGGGGGAGCGTCGCGTCGCTCTAGGGACCGTTCAGACCGGGGCGGTCCCGGAGGTAAGGAACGGGACCCCTCCATCCCTACCTACAGTGGCCGCGCTCCCGTCTGGCCAGGGGAGAGTTAAGTTACGGCGCCAAAATAATGTCAATATGGGGCCCCAGTGGCCTAATGGATAAGGCACTGGCCTCCTAAGCCAGGGATTGTGGGTTCGAGTCCCATCTGGGGTGAATCTTTTCCGTGCGGCGGATGCCGGGGTGTATCGCGGTAGCGGGTCGGGATTGCTGCGGTTCGCAGCAGTGGAGGACGCGGTGCGCCCCTTCCTGCAGCCCCCTGCAGCTGCCCCGCTCTCCGTTTCGCACGTCGTGCCATGAATCAGACATTTTTCTTGGTGTTAAACCAGGCGCAACCTCAGAAACGGCTTTTAATCCCTGAAATTCCCAGCTCCTCCACGCCCCCGTGTCACGTGCTCCTCCAGAGCTTTACGCCTTTGCTTGAAACAAAGTTTTGCAAATCTGCGGGAAAGGAGCCCTGAGCAGCGAGTGATCCTGCGGATGGGGAGGCTCAGCTGAGGCTGTTGCTGTCCTGGATGATGATGGTGGGATGACGTTCAGTGTCACAAAAACATCGGAAGCAGCGACATCCCCTTGGTTGTAAAGGCCAGAGCACAGCACCGAGCTTCAGACACCTGTGTCTATCAGAGGAGTGCTGGCAGGGACCCCCCTCCCATGCCCAGGGAAGGAGGAGATTCACCATCCCTGAAAGTGCCCAAAACACGTGTGGATGTGGCACCTGGGGACATGGTTTGATGGTGAACATGGCAGTGCTGGCTTGGACTTGATAAATCTTAGAGGTCTTTTCCACCCTGAATGATTCAGTGATTCCATGCAGAAAAGCTTTCGGTGGGGGAAAATGTGAAATGTGGCATCTGTTCGTGGCGCTGAGCAGGCAGTGCAGAGGTGGAGGTGGTAAGGCCAGGGCAGGGCTTCCTGCGATGTCAGGATGCAACGGTGTGCTCCTCCTGCATGCCCCCAGCATTCCCTTTTGGGGAGGATCTGGGTTTTGAACTCTCTTTTGGCAGCTGCAAACACTGTCAGGGGAGAGCTCAAAGCCCCCTTTCCAAAGGGGATGCAGCAAAACTCTGACACCTGCCCATTCCCCAAATAAACCCCAAGGATGATTTCCCTATTCGAGGTTTTCCTAAAACAGAACTACCTCTCCCCACCCCAGGTGGGACTTGAACCCACAATCCTTGACTTAGAAGGCCAGTGCCTTATCCAATAGGCCACTGGGGCCTTCCAACCATCACAAAACCCCTAATTTTGGATTCTTTGAGCCTCCCAGTAATTCCCCTTGGCAGTGGTGAAACACATCACACCACAGAGCTTCATTCTCATTAAACAGGGTCCACTAAGAAGCCTGGAAGACTCATCCAAAGGATTTTGGTGTCCCACCTCAAAGGACAGAAGCCTCCTGTACTCACAGGGTGTGTCCTCTCTCCTAGTGCTGAGATTTCTGCCAAATTCCTGACGTGGCTTTAGCTTAACCAAATGATGTGCTTTGTTTGGTTAGATAAAAATCAATGAAAGGAATAAAGCTGAAAGAAAGGAAATAGAAGGAAAGAAACAGTGGATACTCTAAGGGATGGACTTGATGATCCTTGTGGTCTTTTCCAACCTTATGCTTTAAGATTCTATTTTCTACTTAGATATGTTGTTGAGACTGCTTTTACTCTTCCCTTTCTTTCCCCAAAAATCTACTGTAGCTTTGTGTTCAGCAGCAGACAGTACTCTGATGGAGCACAGGCTGCTTGAAGAACACAAAAAACATTAAAAAAACAAAAGAGTGGCTGACAAAAATCAGAATTTTTAGTTCCTCTCAAATGTGAACAATAATTATTCTGAAAAATGATTGACAGGCCATTACAGTGTATCACTGGCTACAAAAGAAGATGTTAAATATTTTTATTTACACTTTCAAGCTATTTTTATTCAATACAGCTCAAGAGTTTAGCATCATCTACAGCTGCCAACACCACTTCTTTAGGAAGACAGAATGCCAAGGACTTGGATCTCTGCTGTTCTCAGTCGAAATCTGCCTTCCTGCTCTGTTTTATAGTAGAGTGTATTTTTTTCTGTCGTAGCCGTTCACGGTTCATTTTCTCCACCCTAAAACAAAATCAAAAGATCCCTCAGTGTACAAAGAAAACATTTAAATATCCAACTTTTGAGATCTGATAAACCAATAAACATCCTCAGATAGCAAAAACCCAGTCCCTGTTCTGGGGACACTACCCAGGAAAGCAGTCAAAATCTAATGGATCAGTGATATTCCTTAAAGAAGGTAATTTAAAGGAGTATGAACAAGATTGCTTAAAAATGCTACAAACTAAATTGTGTAACGTGATAGCTTGAACCCAAATAAATACCATTTTAATGAAGATACCTCTCTATGAGTTTCTGTGTTGTCTCCTTAGACACCACCTTGGGTTTCTCGACGGCCTCTGTGACCATGGTCCGGATTTTTTCCAGACAAATCGCCAGATTCCTCATTTGGTAGCGACTTTCCTCCGAGGTCACAATCAGCTCACCAGCCCGGTTTATCTTATTCCTATGCTGAAGGGATGGGAAAATGTGATGTGACCACTGAAACCTCATTGGAACTGTCCTGTTCTGACACTGAGACATTGAAACCATGGTTGGAAGGGGAGGGTTGGTACCATCAGAGCCATTTTTTCTCTCACAGCTTCAGGAATCCAGTCGGCCGACGCCAGGTGGAACCGAACCTCCGCCTTGGAATTCACTGGGAGGAAAAACAGGGTCTTTGTTTCCATGTCACAGCCTGCCTTCATCAGATTTATGAGATAATTCAGCCTGATCTCTTCTGGCTTTCAACATGGGATGATTCCAGGATGAATTTCCTGAAAGGTCACAATTTTCTTCTCGCTGTATTTTTACACACAGCTCTACAAGACAAACGTGTACCTGTCGTGGTATTTGCCTTTCTAGACACTACAGAATTTATTGCCAGCCACTGCCTACCTCATTTTTAGTGGCAGAACAGGCAGTATTTTAAGTTTATTTGAATTAAGCTGGGAATTTATTGCACAGTGAACTTTCAGAATCCAGCTGGCTCTATTATATTTGATCTATGGACAGAGGTGGTGCTCCATGTGGCACCTGTAGCAGGAATGATCCCTGTAAGTGTTCCTAGGAGCATCAGAAGTGCTATCACTGGTCTCCAGCACTGTGAAGACTCAGAAGCTGTGTTAAGATGCAGGGTGATGACAATGAAGAATAAGCGTCTAGCAGCACAAAGATGCTGTTTAACTTCAAGTTCTCAATATTTGCCAGATGGTACAGAAAAACAACCGAAAATGGTGATCTTTCCAAGGGAGAAGCTGTTCCTCACCTTTATTAACATTCTGCCCGCCGGGGCCGCTGCTCCGGCTGTAGGACACGGTCAGGCGAGCTGGAAGAGAGGGGCAGTGGCTGAACCGGGACGGGGCCGAGCTCGGAGCACGGACTCGGTGCCCGGGGGCGCAGCCCGGCTCCCGGCACGGGTCTGCTGAGGTGGGGGGGGCTCACCCATGGGGATGTCCAGGGCGGGCGGCTGCAGCTCCTCCTGGAAGACACATCG